>PVJD01006692.1:0-94741 GCA_004026545.1 Mormoops blainvillei | reverse complement strand
CTCTCTCCCTCCAGATCAACTTTGTGTTTCTGTTCAACATCGTCAGGATCCTAATGACAAAGCTACGAGCATCCACCACATCAGAGACGGTCCAGTACAGGTGAGCGATGGGCGGGCAGGGAGCGGTGGGGAGGCCGCCTGGGCCACTCCCTGCCTCGAGGTAGGGCCCTCTGCGTCCTCCAGGGAGCTCTCGCCCCAGAGCGAGGCCCCACCCACAGCGTCACCCTCTCACCCCCCAGGAAGGCGGTGAAGGCCACCCTCGTTCTCCTGCCCCTCCTGGGCATCACCTACATGCTGTTCCTTGTCAATCCCGGGGAGGACGACCTGTCGCAGCTCGTGTTCATCTATTTCAACTCCTTCCTGCAGTCCTTCCAGGTGGGCCACTGACAGGGCGGGGGCTGCAGCGGCCTTTCCCGACCTGGAACACTCAGCTGCCTTCACAAAATGGCCACATGGGACCGGTACACACACGGGGTGCTTGCGTGCACACTCAAATATAAGTGCGCACACACCGAACACAAGCTCGGTCCCAGTTACCCCAGCCCAGAACCCAGGCGGGCCCACCCTGACTGGGTCTGCCTCACCCGGCTGGTACCTGCTGCTGGCCCAGCACCTGCTCTGAGTCTGTGTCCCCCTCTGCCCCTCCATACAGAGGGGTTCCCACACAGGCCTCTGACCACTCCCTCCTCCTTCTTTTACAGGGCTTCTTTGTGTCTGTCTTCTATTGCTTCTTAAATGGAGAGGTATGCGGCTGGGCCCCGGGGGCCGGGGGCCCGGGGGGCCAGGGACCTGGGCTCTGCTGTTGCTGTCGGTCCTCACAGCCACTCCAGGGCAGTTCTAGTGCAGCCACCCAGGCTTTCGGGACTGTCAGGGTCCCTGGCTCTGCTCAGCTGTGCTCTGGGGATGGGGAGGGCCAGGGAATCCACCAAGCCTGGGGTCTTGGAGAGGGGGCATAGGAAGGCTGCCTGAAGGGCTCCTGCCAGTATACAAGGTCAAGAATACAGGCCGGCAACCATAGGCCAGCACCCGCCCCACCCCTGATGCCCTGGGAGAGCTGGGTGAGCAGGGGAGCCCAGGCTGCAGGGTCTTACAGGAGGGAGGGGCCAGAAGAGAGGTGGTGACAGGAGAAGCTTCCTGGAGCATGTCAGGTGTGAGCCGTGCGTCCAGGCCTTCCTGGACCTGGGAAGCGGAGAGGACACCAGCTACTCCCGCCCGCCTCGAGGTGGGTGCCGGGAGTCAGGCACTGGCGGAAGCTCGGTCAGCTCACGAGGCCCAGCACCCTAGCAGCCTACTGGTGGATGAGGGCCCAGGGCCTGTGGGCTTCCAGACACTCGAGAGGAATGCAGTGCACCCTGAGGCCACTTCGCCGGCCCCTGCGTGGGGCGGTGGAGGAGGGCTCTGTAAGTCGGGCATCTGTCACTGAAAGCAGCAGCCTCTAGGTGGGCAAGTCCAAGAGTGGAGACGGGGGCGGGCCAGAGGGCAGGCCGAGAAGGAGCAAACAATGAATGCTTGGGGCATGTATTCTGTTCCACCCCTGCTAGCTCACGTGTTGGGGAACACAATCCGTCTTGCAGAAAAGTCCAGGTGCAGTACAGATGGGAATAAAGGGGCACCAGTGGCCACCAGGCTGTGACATGAATAGAACTGTTAGTCTGTCCATAGACGGTGAGGTCCAGAATGACTTACGTCTAGGAGGCAGCGTGCCTGCAGGCAGGGTGTGAGGAACGCCTTTAGGAAAAGGCTAGGGAAGGAGGATCCCTGAGAGGGGCCACGGACGGGAGGCGTGCGCTCCAAGGGCCAGCAGCGTCCGGGGAAGGACCCCACTTTGGGAACCAGCCAGGCCCTGAGTGTGAGGGCTGCAGTTGGGAAGCCCACCCTGGCCTCCCTTCATGGCCCTGAACGGGGCAGGGAGCGGGGGAGAGGACTATCCCGGACCCCAAGACCCACCCCCGAGGGCTCAGCCCAGTCTGTGCCTCCCCTGCAGGTACGCTCAGCCGTGAGGAAGAGATGGCACCGGTGGCGGGACCATCACTCCCTCCGCGTCCCCGGGGCCCGGGCCATGTCCATCCCCACCTCACCCACGCGGATCAGCTTCCACAGCATCAAGCAGACCGCCACCGTGTGACCCCGCCTGTCACCCACCTCGCCCGCCACTCCACGGTTGGGACAGCTTCCCTATCCTCCTCCACCGCCCGCTCTGGGCTCTCCTTGCCACGCAGCCCTGGTGGGGACAGAACGGAGAGGAGAGACCAGCTCTCCAGCCCGGGCAACAGCGCAGGGGACTCCCAGAGACCCGGGCCAGTGGGGCGGGAGCACAGCAGGTCACAGGAAGCCCCAAGAAGAGCAGGCACTGTCTTCAGGCGTTTGTGCATACCAGCCTCTCATGTTAGATCCTCACAGTCGCCCCCTTCAGAGGGGGTGACTGAGGCCCAGAGCCAGGGAGGGCCTGCCCAAGTCCCACAGCTAATGCGTGGCAGCCCTGGGCTCTCTGCCCCACTCATGGTGTGGGCCTTCCTATCAACAGCAGAGATGGCCCTTGCTCCCTGCCTGCAGCCTCTGCGCTCAGTGGCGCCCTCTGCAGTCGGGGGGAGGCACAGCAGCTGGAGTAAAGGGTTAATTTGCAGGGCTTCATCCCAGGGCCTCTCCCCTAGAGAAACCCCTGGCCCGGCCATCCCCCTATCCCTGGGGCTTCCTGAGGAGGAATGCTGACTCCCCGCTAAGAGGCTTCCTCTCATCCCGGCCCAGAGGTTGGAGGGTTTGGCGAGGGCCAGGCGGGGAGGAAGACCTGGCCAGGGCAGCCACACTTAGGCCAACCAGGCACATGATGCAGGACAGAACAGGGAGAAGCTGGGACAGGCTGGGACAAGGGGGTGGGGTAGAAACAGCTGAAACATAAGAGCATCTTTAGCTCTTGGAGCTAATTCCCCGGCCCCGACCTGAGACAGCATCAGCCTCCCCTTCAGGAATGTCTCTACTCTGATACAAATCACCCCTCTGTGGAGACAGCCTCTCCATGGGGGAGCAGACCACGCATCCGAAGGGGTGCTGCGGGCCAGGGAGGGTGGGCGAGGTGCATCCCGGTTTGCGGAGTCTGGCCCTTATCGTTCCCCCCGATAACATCTGCTCCTCCTCCCCAACCAAGGGCAGCTGAATTCAGCCCAGGGGACAGGTGCAGCTCACCCAGCACATCAAGGCCTGTCCCAGAGGCCCAGGTTCTGGAATCTGAAGGAACAGGTGGACAAGGCGCCATGGTCCCCATGAGCATCAACTGCGGGGCATCCCGGCTCAAGTCCCTGCCGCACTGCATGGGAGGCTGGGAGCTCGGGGCAGGGGGGCCGTCAGGCCAGGGTTCGACAGGGCTTTTTGCTCCTGGTTCACTTCCCCCACCCCCAATTTTTAAAATTATGTATCTTGTCTTGCACATTTTTAAGTTGACGTTTAATATTTTTTTACCCAACTTTTAAAACTTGAGATGTGACTTTGGGTATTTGGGTAAATACTGACGTGTTAAAATAAAGCCACCACAACGCTTTAAAAATATCGTATGGACTCCAAACAGCAGTGAATGAATACTTGCCCTCATCTTAAAAAAAAAAATAAAATAAAAAACCAGCTGTTCTTTAACGGTACGAAACTTTACATGCTTGCTTCCTCTTTGAACTTGTCTCGCCTCCAGTTCCCCTACAGAATTTTATCTGACTGCAGTTTTTATGGTTGAAAGTCTTTTATTGCTCACCTCACCACATTCATCTGCCACAAAATACATTTAAGAAATTGGAATATAAAATTTCTTGTGACTGAAGAGTCTAAGGGTTTTTTTTTTTTTAAGTCTTCTAAATGGAGCTATTACAACTATTTGATATAAAATGTAGTATATGATCGAGGGAAATAACAGTTGCTACAAGTTTTTATAAGTAAGTGTTAAACCTGAAAAGGAAAGTATATTGAAAATACACCTTAACGAAACGGATGGGAAGTTCATTGTTCATGAATCTATGGATGAATATTTATTGCGAGAATGAATCAGGGCTTGCCACCGTTTCCCTTTTCATTTTGTGCAGGTAACTGCACCTGCTGACAAATCTTTGCACAAAGATA
The DNA here is from genome assembly GCA_004026545.1 of Mormoops blainvillei. Classification (NCBI taxonomy): domain Eukaryota; kingdom Metazoa; phylum Chordata; class Mammalia; order Chiroptera; family Mormoopidae; genus Mormoops; species Mormoops blainvillei. The sequence continues at coordinate 90,643 of PVJD01006692.1, read as the reverse complement.
GGTGGGCATTGCTCGAGTCTCTGAACCCTGAGAGGTACGCCAAGAACTGCATAGTGATCTGCCACCACAGATGACCTATCGGCTGACAACTCGAAGGAAGTCCTTTTGAAATTTGGTTACAAACGTGAATCAAACATTACCAGACTTGCCGAGGGCTTTGCTGCCCCGGCAGGTGCTCGTTCAGCTTCTCACACGGACACCATGGTGCCAGCTGGTGCTCGGTCCAGGCTGAGAGGGGTTAAGCACTAGGGAGGTGGTGGGATATCCTGACTTTGTTCCTTCTACAGGGACACAGTTCACGTGGGTCTCGGAAGGTTTTCCTCTGCACGCAGAGGCCACCTGATGGCCACTTTCTGTGGCATCATGGGGGCTCTTGTAGAACGAGGGGCCGTCAGTGGCTGGGTGGCAGAGGCCGCCTGGAGAGCTCTGCCGGCCAGAGGAGCCTGAGGGCTCATCGCAGTGGCCACCACAGAACCTCGGCGCCAAGGCCCAGACCCTTGTCATGGCTTGTCAGGTGCGCACCCCCTCACCACCCCGCTCCCTGGAGGGCTCACCCTGTTTCTAGCGGGAAGGAGCCCCACTCCCTCTCCAGTGTGGAGTTGGCCCCTCCTTGGTCCCATGCTGAACCTGCACCTACTCAGTATAGGGGTCCCTGGTCATGGCCCACACTGAGCTCTGGCCTTGAAATGCCACTAGAGCCATTAGGCCCTCTCCTGGGTCCCCCACTTGTTGGCCTCATTAGGCACCTCTTCTCACTGCCACATCAGTCCTCCTTAGAGCCTCTGCATCCGTGTGGACAGCCTGTCACTGATCTGGTCTTCCTGGAAAGTGTCCTCACTAGCAGACTCCCCGCTGTAGCTGAAGATTCTACACCTAGACCCCTCTGGCCTTTAGAGTCTCCTGTTTAACCCTCCTTCCCCCCACCGCAACACCTTGTTACCAGAAAGGGGATGCGGCCCTTCACAGGTCTGCCCGGGACTGGCCTGTAGTGTGTAGTTCTTAACTTTGCGCAGAAAAGATTTCACAAGCCCAGGTGATTTTGAGGGTATGCTTATTAAAGCTGGGGACAGTGACAAGGAAGGGCCTAGGGCAGAAGCAGCAACGGGAGAACCCAGGTGGGGCTGTTTTGGCTCCCTGGAAAGTCAGAAAAGGGGTCTTGCAGACAGTTTCGGGAGGTTGCCAGTCCAGTGGGTCCCCTAGAGCTTAGGAGATGCTTGCCTGAGAGGGAAGGGAGGGGGACGGGAAAGGTGTGGGTGTGCATGCCCACACACCGGTCCTTTGTTTGAGGGTCTTTGAAGGTAGGGAGTTTAAGGGAGGATCTCGATAGAAAATTCGTCAGTTTTCCAGGGGTGCTCTTTCAGGGTCATGGTCTCCGCTGATTGGTCAGTGGCAGGGTAGGGGTCCTTAGCCACCGCAGCTGGCCCTGGCATTGCCCACCTGGTTCTGCTGCTTTCCTGGGCCTGGAGCTGAAACGCAGCCGAGGCCCGGGCGCCGTCTCCGGGAGGTGAGCTCCTGCATGTTGTTGGGAACTGCTCGGCCAGCTCGCTCGGCCGTCTGTCTCAGCTTCCCCACTCCACTTGCCAAGGAACTCTCCTGGCTTCTTACTACCCTGCCTCGCCCCTCCTCTGCAATTAATAAAGCTGGGGAGAGGGCTCACAAGGGTGGTCCTCACACGGGCCACCGGCCCCACGACCACTGAGACCGCAGACTGAGCCCTGACTCAGCACAGCTCCAAAACTGGGCGCCGTCATCAGAGTGGGACCAGGAAGTGCCTGCTGGGGTAGGAGCCAGCAAATGGCAGACATGACAGCAGGAGTGGGAGGAATGTCATGTAAGTGGTGAGCGGGTCCGTGGTGGAGGCGTCACTGAGGGCTGAAGCTCCCAGCCCCCTAGTCTCCTGCAGAGGAGACAAACCAGCAGCAGAAAAGGATTTAGGGTGGAGAAAGACGCTGGCGGAAACTGACCTCCGACGCCGGGACTTCTGAGGAGTTGCAGACACACACAGAGGCTCAGACGTGGATGCGAACACTCCTTGGCCACAGAGGGAAGCCTAGGGACACTCAAAGGTGGGCCCAGAGACTGGATGCACGGGCATCCACCAGTTAGCCATCCCCATGTACCGAGCCCCTCTGTGTGCCAGGTACAGAAATAACGCCATGCATAAGGCAAGGTTCCTGCTTCAGGAAACTCAATCTGGGTGAGAAGAAACAGCTCCCAAACAGTACAAGGCGAAAGCAGAAAGGAGGATTTGAGCTCTGTATTTGTACTGGGTGGGTCTCTCAGCATCCGTGTCTGTCTGTCCTGGTGGGGAGAAGGGGGTCAGCTTCTGGTATCTGCACCTGCTTGTTCCACATCTGAGCCACGCCCACAGCAGCCCCAAGCCAGACAAGATTTAGGGGACACAAGAACCGCAGCATCCCCACACCCCACTCTCTTTCCTACTTCCCACTAACCTGGGCTGGGATGTCCCAGGCTGCACAGAGACAGACAGACAGACAAGAAAGGAACAGGTGGGTGCACTTGAGGTAAGGCAGCTGGGTGAGAAGGCAGACAGGTGAAGGGTGGACTCAGAGCAGCATATCGTCCCTTCCCACGTCTGCGACCATCATGGAGCATGTCTGGGGGCTGTGAGGTCCAAGGGGAGTCCTTTCCTAGGGTGATATGTCAGCCAGGCTCAGGGTGAGTTTTGTGGGAAAGCCAGGGAGCCCACTCGCTGCTCGGAGCCACAACTGGGTGTCTCGTCAGAACCAAAGGGGTTGCTCATTGAAAGCGGACTTTGGGAACCTCTATTTCCAGCTGCACGGGATCTAACCGTCCGCTCCTTCATTTAACAAGGCCTCCAGGTGAGGCAGCCTCTTTTTCCCCCGCAGCCCCACCCCCATGCAGTTACCGTAAACAGCTAAAGCGAGGGGCCTGCCTTTCTGGAAATATCTAAGGGAAGGCAGCTGCAACAGGAGCGAAAGGGGCAGGTTTGAAACATGTGAGTTTATTCATCAGAACACTTAAGTATGGTTTCCAGGCTCCGCCCCTAATGTGCCACTAAGTCTCTCCTGCGGGGCGCCCCACTTGGAGAAGTTAATTAGTGGGAGGAATGGGGGAGGGTGGGCTCAGGTCTTTGCCCTGTGCTAACTGCGTTTTCTCCAGATTTTTTCCCTATAGATTTCTTTGCTTCGAGCTTAAGGCCCTCCCACGGAGTGGCAGCATGGCTCCCCACTGCAGGGCTATCACAGCAGCCCCCATGGGGCAAACCCCGGGCTGTCCTACAGAAGCGAGATCCCAGTGCCTCTCTTCCCCGCAGCCTCCAGCGTCAGTTGGAGGTGTCCGGGCCACTAGGCAGGGAATTGCTGGAGGCATGGGCTGTGACGCCCGCAGCAAGAGCTCTGCACCCAGCAGCAGCTCTAGAAACATTCACTGAATAAACTGGCCGTTTGCGCTCCACTCTGAGCTGGTTAACTCCTGGGGCTGAGTCCTGTGCTAGCAAGACGGACCAAAGGCAGAGAATCCGGGAGGTGGGTTAGCTTCACAGAGAGAAAACCCATTCTCAGCTCCACATCCTACCACCCACAGATCGCAGAGGCCAGGCCCAGCCTCCCTCTCCGCCTCATGTGTGGACAGAAAAGTGGAGGCAAGGGCGTCCAACATCCTACCAAGACACATCAAGATGCCACTGCAGGCGGCCCTGGGTTCACCTCACACCTCAATGGGTCCTGACTTCCTACCGGACAGGATTAGCCTTCTCCAGGCCCTGGGGCAGAGGCGGGGCAACCCTGCCTGCCCCAGCCCATCTAGGTTTTTGACTGTCACCCTGGTGCAATGACAAGCACCCTGTGCCCCTCACAAGTGTCCCCTTGGTTTGAACACTCAGGCATATGATGCCATTTACCCTCCACATTTGCTGGTGGGCACAGAAGGGGCCACAGGTGCTGCTTGAGGAGATGAACGATGAAAGCCAGGTGCGCAGAAACTTCCGCATGTTTGCAGTTTGGGCAGAGAACCTGAGAACGGCCCAGCCTTGATGGCTGGTTCTTAGACGCAGGCGTGAACAGGGATGGGCAGGGCGGAGGGATTCTAGCTATGGGGGCAAATTGTCCCCTTCAGCCTCTGCTGTGACTACAGCAAAACAATGGATTGTGCTTTTTAAAGAGTTCTGCAAGGCACTGAGTAAGGTGTGCTCTGGCTCACTGAGGCCCAGCCCTGATAAGCCACCCAGCATCATGGGTCTCCCCGGAGCCGCCTCTGCCCAGGAAGGTGGGGAAATTCAGACGTGCCCTTTCTCCCACCTCATCCTGTGCTGGTGCCCATGTGCTCTGGGGGGATCGGGCAGGGGCCCTGGGCAGCCCCTCCTGCCTTCTCTTTCCAGTTCGACTCAGATACCTTGCCCTTCGGGGCTTCTCCAAGTGTGCACTATGGAGTCTGTGCCTCGAGTTCCTAAGCAAAGGACACCCCCGGCCCTGTGTCTCCAAAGCCGTCTCACCCTGAAACGGGCTCTCGGGTACACCCTCAGCATTGCAGACTGGTGTGTTAAGGTCCTTGCCACTGAAGGAGTGAGGAAGAGGTCCCTCCTTGGAAGTGGATTTTTTTTTTCCCTTAGAAAAACGTAAGCTTATATAATGCAAAAATACAGCATATTAAGTAGTGCATGAAGTTTCTACAGAAAACTTCAGAGAACCCCCTGCACCCAGGATAAAGTGAAGACGCCCTCGGTTAGCTATTAAGTGTTTTCTAATTGGTGGTGCTCACGCCTTCCCAGGAATTAGAGCCCCGGAGCATTTTAAAACTCAGTTTCTGAGCCCACCGCAGACCTCCTAAAACACGACCCCCCAGGACGTGTGCACTTGCACTCCTCCTAACAGGCCCCAGGAGTGGACATCACATGAGGGGGCCCCGGGAGTCCTGGGCACACAGGGTTTTTCGCCTGCTGGTGCTTGTCTCCCTCGGTGCCGACCAAGCTCCCCTTGATGGCCACTCACCTACTGGCTACAAGGCTAGGACTGCGAATGGCTTGATGGCTTGAAGGCTCACTGTTGAAGCTTTATTCCCCCTCCCCCCAAGAGTTCCTTTATTTTTAGAGGGGAAGGGAGGAAGAGAGAGGGGAGAGAAACATCGATCGGTTGCCTCTTATACACGCCCCGACCAATGGGGAATCAAACTGGTGAGTTTTTGGTTTAGACAGACGCCCAACCAACTGAGCCACACTGGTCAGGACTCACTGTTGAAGCTTTAAAGTGGCTGAGGACAGGCTCACGGAGGGGACTCCTGAATCAAGTCCCAAGGGAGGGGAGAGTAGCTGTGAGAGTAAGAGGAGGAAGCCCTGCAGACAGCTGGGCTGAGAAGGGGCAAGGGCCGGCCCCGGGTGCCCTGGGGCAACAGAAAGGCCATGCACGTGATTGGCAGGGAGAAGGGCGGGGTGGCGTCACGCAGGTGTTATTCTTGGGTAAGAAGAAAAGCCACTGAGGTTTTAGGTCGAATGGGATCATCGGGTACCGGGTTAAAAACAGATTGTGAAGGAGAGAGTGTAGCAGCAGGGAATTGAGATTAAGAGTATTTAGCAATAAACTAGGTGGGAGATAGTGGCGGCTTAGACCAGGGTGGTAGCCGGATTCTGAACACCGAGGAGGATGGTGTTGATGGCTGGGTGTGGCATGCGGAGAAGACCGGCATTGAGGAGTTGTCGCTAACAGAGAGGACAGCTTGGAGTGTACCAGCTTGCACACTTGGGTCAGAATTCTTTTCAGAAAAATGGAAGGCTGGGCCTCAGTTTTTAAAAGAATGTTTATAAAGATTTTTTAAAGCTTGGCAGTCCCCCCCACTCTTCCCACCATCTCATTTTGCTTAATCTTACTATCAATTAACTCGTACTCAGATGCAGAGCAGTTGGTTTTGATGGGCCAAGGACGGCTTTAAATGAGAGTAAGCGGTTTCAGTTAGCATAACTGCTATCGTGCTAATTTTGGAGATTGAGTTTTAAGACCTAATGAAAGCAGACAGAGGTTAGAAAAATTCCATGGGGTCATTTCTGCACCAAGTCATTAGCCTTACAAGAGGGGGGCAGAGCTCTGGGAGAGAGGAGGGCTTTCTTCCCAGCCTCAAGCTCCTGAAACTTCCATTAGGTTCAGACTCAGGCTGTGGCTTGGAACCCAGGCATGGAGGGTTAGAGTCGAGCTATCACAGTTAGATTCTAGAAGAATCAGGACTGGAATCCACTTCATTTCCAGCAGAGCTCACAGAACCCCTCTGCCCTTCAGTGGCACCCACCCCACCCAACAAGATCACGGCTGGGTCAGATTGCCCCGGGAAACTAAAAATCACAGAGGTAGAAGTGAGCAGTAAAAGAAATTGGCTCAGGAAACGAGTTAGAGACAGAAGAAGGGCCCTTGGAGCTTCGGGCAGAGAAAGGTAAAGGTAACGCATTTTGCACTTTGCATTTTGGAGAAGAAAGGTTACAGAAAGAAAGCGGCATTTTGCATTTCGGGGAAGAAAGGTTAGCAGAAAGCAAGCGGCACAGACGGACGTGCCCTTAGGAAGAAGAGTCAGCGGGCCTGCTGGTCTGAGCGCTTTTAAAGGTGGAGGGCTTAGGGGTGGTCCCAGGGGATCTCAATAGAATATTCATCAGCTTTCCAGGTGTGTCCTTTCAAGGTCGTGTTCTCCACTGATTGGTCAGTACCATGGGGGTCATTAGTCAGTGCAGCTGGTTCTGAGGTCAACCAAGACGTTGCTCATCTGGTTTTGCAGCCTTTCTGGGCTTGCAGCTGAAATAACTGAGGCCCAGTTGTCGTCCCCAGGGGCTAATGCTTAAGGGAGTGGTTGCACGAGGGCTCGAGGGCTCGTGTAGGGGTCACACAAGGCTCTTCTCCTGCCCTTTGTTCCTCTGCTAAGGGGGTCTTTCACATCACCAGCGATACGCTAGGGGAGGGAAGGTCACCCTGAGGGCGAGGTCCTTGTTTTCCCAGTTTTGCCCTGGGGCTTTCTGCCTGGCGACCTCCTGGACCTGGCCCAGCGTCCTTGCTCTGCTCACCTGACTGCCCGCCACAGAAGTCAGGCTCCTGCAGAGTGAACAGCCAGTGCCATTTGCAGTTTCAAAGGGACCCCTTTCTCTTTGAAACTGCACATGGCCCGGACTGATGCCTCTCCATCCCACGCCCAGGGCTGGGGCTCTGCAAGGCCCTCTCTGGCCAGCAGCAAGCAACCTTGGATTTAAACACACACACACACACACACACACACGAAGCCAGAAATGGCTCGCGAGTCAGCCTTGTTCACTTAACACGCGAGCCAGCCAGCCCACTGGGCCCAGCACAGGGCCTACACCTGGGATGATGGAGGGTTTTTTTTTCTCTTTTCTTTTAAAATGAGGACATAAAGTTTTTCTAATGGTAAAGGATGGCCTGCTTTAGGTTCTAGAAATTGTCTACCTATCGTGTCAGAGCCCAATTCACTTGTGGATGTGTCTGTCTCTACTGTCTACCATTTAACTATCCTGATACCTCACCAGCTGGGCGCGACGCTGAGCAGAAAAACCAAAATGGCTGCGGATTTTAAACCCAACTATTAACAAGCACAGAGAAGTCTGGCCAAGGACCGGGCCTCCCTCTCAACCAGCCCTGATGGTAACTTCAGGGAGTGAGGGAGGGAAAGACGTATTACTCAGCTCTTGCAAGGACAGATTACTAAACTGCAATGATTCTATTCAACCAGCTTTCAGAATAGGATACAAACGCTCAAGGAGACCAGCAAAACAGCCAGATGACCCCAGTGACAATTCGGCTCTCCCCTCTCCACGCAAAGGCCTTACATCATCCTTCCTTTTATTACTATAGCTCTGCATAGATTTCTGCCCAACCGAATGGACCGCTGACTCAGTGCGCTGACACATGCTAACCCTGTGGCCAAAAGAACCTAAGGGTTCATGGATGATGCTAAGTGGTTTCTGTGAATCTGGGGATCAAGGTCAGCAGTGATGCTCTGAAAGGGCCTCCCCGTGCCAAGTAAGACTCTATGTGCACTGTGGTAACTCGCCACAGTGGGCTCGTGTGGAACAGTGGACAACAGACACGAGTAGGAAGGTGAGCGATGCTCAGAGAGAGGGAGAGGGTGGAGAGGACAGAAACTGGGGTGCATGGAGACAGAAAGCATCAATTCTGTCATCTGGCAGTGAGTCTGTGAGAGGTCTTCGAACCCCTTCTCTCATGTCGTCTCCAGGGTTAGCAACGCCCCTCAAGGAGACGTCTACAGACACAACTGCTCTTGAAGTCAGCCATGGCGAGAAGACTAAGGCTTCCTAGCCTGGCTGAGAATCTGCTTTTGCCAGCTCCAGAGCACGGGGCAAGAAGGGAAGGTCCTGAGCTGTAGGACAAGCTTAGATACAAGCAGGCATTTCCCGACAGCAAGAAACTGTTTAAGCTTTGCAAGGAGGGACTGAGTGTGGCCCAGGTGCAGTTAGGATGATGACAAGGACAGGAAGTGAGTGAGTAGGCTCCCCGAGGACCTCCATCCCTTATGCACCTGCTAGGGGCCCGTCCAGTCACCACAAAGCCAATTCCAAGACTCTAAGATAGTGACTGAGCCACCACCCAGCTCCAGGTCAGACACATGGACGACAAAGATCTCACGCCTTCCCTGCCTTTGGGGAGTTAAGTGTCCACCGCTGTCTAGGAGCAGGTGGCTTCCTCAGTTTCAGAGGCTGGCATCCTGGAGCACTTCTTTCTAAGGCTTTTCTGAGACTCTTAAGTCATCTTCATCCCTACCTAATCATGTACTTTGAACTTGGTTGCAAACTGCTTCTGCCCTCTGCTAGCGAAGTGCACCTGAGAAAGTCCAGCTTCCTTTCCTTTTATGGAATAGGGCAGTTATGATACTTACAGTACGGTAAGGCTTAAAAGTGATGAACACCTAGGAACCCTCTTAGAACACCGCATGGTACACGGTAGGCACCCAACTGATGAGCCTTTCTCCTTGGAAACACTGTGACGGCCTCAGCGAAGTCCCCAGGGAAACAGAAGGCCGGGCTCATGGGGCGGGGAGAGCAGTTCACCCCAACACTCAGCAAGGGAAGCCAGGCATGGCTGTAGAGATGCTTGGGGCTGGTGAGGGTCACTTACGGTCATCTCAGGAGAGTAACACAAAAACAACGTCCTCTAAACTCTTCTTTTTCTGGAATTTGGTGTTGACAGCTTAGCCCCTATTGGCAGAAGACACCCCTCATTTAGCAGAACTTCCCCCACTCTGTGGAGGCAGGCTTTTCTATGGTTTGAGCTGAGGCATCCTCTGCAGCTTGGTTCTCCTAATGTGTGCTTCCCAAATAATACTGATGCCCCGGCCCCGCCCTGGAGAAACTCATCAAGTTGGTTGGAGCAGGGCTCAGCCACGAGTATTTGTTAAGCTCTCACATGAAGCCAGGGTTGAGAATCACCGCCCTCACATCTTTTACCGCAGCAACAGGTTTTAAAAGGTGTGTTTTTGGACACGATGGGAAGATGGCCACCCAGCGAGGAGAACAGCCTATTTCCGGCAGGAGGGCGGAGTCACAGGCAATTCCTGCCAAAGCCTGCAAATTGCATCCCAGTTTCCAGAAGAGACTTTCGTTCCTTCCACGTGGTCTTAACACAATTACTGCTTAGATGCAGCCCAATAACCAAGAATTACTGAAGAGGCGACAAGAGGTGAGTTTTGAGGCATGGCAAAATTACTCACCTATTCGCTAGCTGCGTATTCAACTAAACCTTTGTGGTGTTGGCCAAATTGGAAAAAAATTCCTGCCTTACACATGGTCCGACTACCAGCAAAGATGCTGGTGCAGGAGCAATGCTATCATAGCTCTCACCCTAGCCCCACTCAAGAGCTGCAGACTAACAGTCTTCTGTGGCAGTTTAAATGCAGCTATATCGAGGGGTAATTCCAATTGATCTCCAAGGCATCTGGTTCTCTCATGAATAGATTCCACCAGCTCAGGCCGTCACCGCCATTATCCCAAGTTTATGCTGGTTAAGGGAACAGGAGATAAAGATCTAGAATGAACCTATTTCAAGCGATTCACTGAAAAACTTTCACAAATTGGCGTCACAAAGAACTTCAGACATCTGACATCTCTGGTACCATCTCGTGCAACGAGTCAGATTATTTCTGCATTTTTACGGGGCTGGGCAATGCACCCTGCTCCCACGACATCCGTCTACATTCAGGCCTCACCGTTACGTGCTGCGGAGCAGCGTCGAGGTCCTCTGTGCCTGAAGCCAGGCACAGACCGCCTCTCCAGATGCAGCTCACAGTACCAGGCTGAACGCCCTGAATTCCAACCCCAGGTAAATTTGAAAGAAGCAACTGTGTTCTCATGTACAGTCCATGGAAACCAATTAGAACCTGACCCTTCCCCATCACTATTTGTGGGGAGCAATTTCAGGAGTAATTTCTCTGAGGGATGGCGCTCTTTCTCCGGCCCTCATTGGGCTAGCTCAGTTCGATACATCCAACGCAGAGATAATAAAAAAGGCTTTACAGAGCATCAAGCTAGAAAGACCTTGGCTTTATTTAAATACATGTAGGGCTTGAATAACAGGGTGTTTGTGTGTGTTATGTGTGTGTACACACTTGTGTACAGAGCCTCTCTGTTTAGCAAACAGCTTTACCCGCTTGCGTTAAGAAGCAAGCACACACGACACACACCGAACCAGAGAGCTCTCCCGAGGGCCTGCCTCCCCCGCTCAGGTAATCCATCACTTTACAGACAGGTTCCCGGGAGAAACTGTGCATTGCACCTGGAGGTGTGGGGAAAGGGAGGACTTGCGGATTTAATATCCAGCATCTAACTCATGATGAATGTATTTGCCAATGAAAAGTGAAGAGCTGTGGTTCCAATCCCTTTGTGATGCAAAGCAGGCAAGTCCCACTATGAATTGAACCTATCTTTTCATAGTGCACTCGTAAGGATGTCTGAGGCAGTGGTGATTAACTAGGCAGGAACTGGCTGTAAAAAGTAAATAAATGGGAAGGAGAGACAGATCTTCCCATGGGAGAAAGCTGTAATACATGCCAAGTTAACAGCTACAAGGAATTTGAGATCAAAGGAATTCCCTAGAAAATAAAAACTCAAGCATATTTAAAATCTAGTTCTTCTTAACATGAATGCTTTTAAAAAGCACCAAACAGAAGAGAAACAAGTTTCACTGTAAGACTTTCTTCCTTGAGAGGTTTGTTCAGAAACTCGGGACTCAGCCAATCTGCACATTGAGTGCCTCACCGGACGGGGTGCAAGGGACAGCAGCCCAGGGACTCTCCCCATCCATTGCTCTGGGTAACCAAGACCAAGGTGAACATTCTGGAGGCCACCTCCCCCCTCCCCTACACCATGTGAGAGGAAGCTGGGACACTAGGCAAGGTCTTAACTCTGCAAATAAAGAGCTGTGCAAATTCACGCAGCCTTGAATTCTTTTCCCTGACATATAAATCTATGTATTCTGAGTATTCCATACAAAAATATAAGTAAAGCCCCTCAGAAAACTACTAGGCTGGAATCAAGGCCCTGTGGTGGTGGAGAATTGCTAAGTCAAAGAAGAGAGACGGGGGTCCTGTAGCCTCGGGAGGTCAGGTGGCTTCCTGGGTTGCCTGGAAAGCCCAGTGCAAGCACAGCCTCTGCCCACCCGCCACCTCAGGGAGACTTTGAAGAGCACAGACTGGTGCCCACAGGACGTCCTGACAGCAGCAGCCCTGCAGTGGCACCAGAATGCCCCCTCCGCCTCCTGTTCTGCGCCCCCCACCACCTTGGCTTTCCCACGGGTGTGTCCACACCTGTCCCCTCGGCACTGCACATCACTTTCTCAGAAAAAGAGAAAGAGCAGGACTGCAATGGAGAGACCAAAAGTAGATCAGCGGGTGCCTGGGCCTGGGGCTGGGGCTGGAATGCGGGGTGTGCTAAGAGGATGAGAGATTTCTTTTTGGATGGAAATGTTCCACAACTGGAGTGCGGTGGCGGCTGCACAACTCCGTAAATACACTAAACATCACCGAATGACACACTTCACAGGCTGAATTGTACAGTATGTAAATAAAGCTGTTGTTTGGAAAAATGTATCAGTTGTGTTTAACAGTAAGCTACGGAGGTGTCTATCCGCAGGTGGGAGAGCCTGCTCTGCTGAAAACGCAACACATGAGCAATGGATGGCGAGGCGGTTCAGATTCCTCCGACTTTAATGGTGGGGTAAGGTCAGGCAGCCCCTGCGGGTAAACCGCAGTCCCCAGGAGCAATCACAATGCTGTTTTTTTGTAAAGTGGACACGGTAAGAGTTGTAGGTTTTATTTTTTTAGTGCAAATGGTCAAAAGTTGCTGCAAATGTCCTCAATCCTCGATTGTCTCCTTTTTCCCAGTTTCTTGCCCTTCAAAGAGAGGATACCTGGCCTCCACATCAGCCCACGTGATGCTGCCATTGGCCAGATCTCGGACCACACTGGGCAGTTCAGAGACCTGGATAAAAGGAAAGAGAAATCCAAGAATCAACCAACCGACTAGGCTGTCAAAAGGCTTCACCCTGAACTCAGGAACCCTTACAGAGCCAAACCGGTGCTGAAATAATGACAGGATCCCCCTGCAAACCAGTCCCTGCAGAATGTTTCCTGTCCTTCCATGTGCAGCCTCCTTCCCACCCACACCTGGGTTCATGTTCTTCTTCCATACCTGCCAGGCCCTCATGAAGCCTTTCCTAACGAGTCTAGAAATCTGTGTCCCTTGCAATCACTTCATGTGTGTTAAATCTAAGTCCTAGAATGCGGGTCACTCAAGTAACGCGAGCGAGGGGGGACTAGCACCGTGGAGCCCTGACTGGGGGCCGGCCGGGCCCTGAGCTGCTCAGAGCAGCGGCTGCCACGCGGCAGGAGTTCCTTGGCACGCCGGAGCAGCAGCGCCATCTGGAGATCGTGGTGAGGCAGTCCTGCCCGCCCCCTCCCGCTCCCCAGCCCTCTGCCCCACCCCTGCCTCTGGTTTAGTAGGCCTGGAGTAGGCATTCTGCTTATCAAACTAGTTCCCAGGGGGCCTAGGGACCACCCGTGAGGACCATGGGGAGGTGGACAGGTGGATCTGGTGTTACAGAAAGACGAGCCAGCAGTCTGTGACTTCTGAACTAGACCACGAACTCCTTTGGGAAAAGCAGGCTTTTACTCGTTTCCCCATGACTAACGCTCTGTATCGAGCTCAATGACTACTAGGCTCTAAATAAAAACCCGCGCGAGATTAAGTCAGTCAGTCAGGCGGGTTGTCAATTGGAGTGGCCACTCCAGCCGTTCCCTTCTGCACTTTTCCTGTCTCCATCATTACCTTCTCTTTAGGTAAAACTACTGAAACGTATGCATTGTTTTAAATGGGTTAACATGGAAAAGTTTATACATACACACGTACACATTTATACAGAAATGTAAAGATAAAAATGCCTGAGCCTCTCAAAGCCACTTGGGATCTTAGTTCTCTTGCCCAAATAAATAAACAATCATAAAAGCAAACTGCCAGAGAATGAGCCCAGAGTGATCCAAATGGCCATAAAATATGAGAGAAGTCTTAATGGATATTTTCATAATGAAACCAAGGGGACTTGGGAATCTGTGCACTGTCTGATTCGAGCCAATGATTAGAATTAGAAATTGAAAAACGGAAGGGGAGCATAAATACATCGACAGGCAGCTCGAATCAGAAGGAACCAGCACACATTTCTGTGGCTGCGGAGGCCAGGGAAGGCCAGGGAAGGCCAGGGGAAGGCCGGGGAAGGCCGGGGAAGGGCCAGCCACCTCGGCGCGGATCTGCCGCATGGAGTCACGGTCCCGCAGGGTGGCAGTGTGCGGGGTCTTGTTCACGGTGTCGAAGTCGATGGTGATGCCGAAAGCCACGCCGATCTCATCAGTCCTGGCGTAGCGTCTTCCGATAGACCCAGAGGAGTCGTCTACTTTGTGAGAGACACCGTTCCTGGTCAGGGCCTCCGCTATCCGAAACAAATGAAGTAAATTCAAAACAGAATAACGGAGAGTCCGGCGTCATCTAAATGGTGTCTTACAAGATGAGGAATCTTACAGAAGGAAGTAAGACCAGAAAGTAATAAGGAACACCCCCAAAGTTCACTAAGACCCGCGCTGGGGCTGGAGCCCGGCCCCTCACTCATACCATCGTGCACAGCCGCGGGGGAAGGACCAACGGCCATGGTCACGGCCGGTCTGCCTCCACCGCCCACCCCCACCCGGCGTGGCCCGGGCTGCTCTGTGAACAGCCCCCGTCCTCGGGCTCTGAAACAAGGGAGCCCCACCAGGTGCCCACAAGGATCCCTCCAACACGGTGGCTCCAGTGGCCATGGATCCACCAGGGGCCCCCTGAAGTGAGCACAGTGCCGAGGTCAACAGGAGACACAAGGGTGTTTTAAATCTGACTCCTGGGCCCCACCTCTGACTCATTTAAATGCTAAGAGCAAATGCTCTGGGCAAGCTACTCTCTCAGAAGTAAGAGCAAAGGTTTCAATCACTTATTTTCTATTAAAAAACAAAAACAAAACATTGCCTAAAATTCAGCCTGCCTGACAGTGTTCCCATGGAGATCACTCAACTGGATTTGCTTACACAGTTCCCTGACGAATGGTATGAACTCCTGGTTTTGGCTTAGCGGAAGGACGGAACATTTGAATGGAGCTACCGTGGCCGGGAAACTGAAGAACTAGATGAAAGAAAGAAATCCAAACATGTTAGTAGGTAAAAATCTAAATGCCAACATCCAAACTTCACTACCAAGCTACCAGATCACACACTTCAAAAAGCGGCATGACCAGCGAGTGCGAGCGGGCTACGAGAACCAGCGCCCGCAGGCCCCGTTTAGCTCGGAATCCGGACCAGCTCAGCTGGCCTCTCCCTCCCGGGGCCTTGGTTTCCCCGTCTAAGAAGCAGGTCTCTTCCACCTGCTCTGCCTGCTCCACGGGCTGGCTGTGACGGTGAGGCGGTGGGAAAGCGCTCTCCGAGCCGCCACAGAAGGTGACGGTTTTTTCTGGTGCCACATGAAGAGCCTTGCAGCCTCGCCTCTTTCTGTGTGAGTCCCTGAACACCTCCCTCCAAATCACCAAGTAAGCGGGAGGGTCCCGAAACAAAGCCCCATGCTGTCCTTTAAGAGTGTCAGCATAGCAGCAAGCAACCAGAGATAATTAACTCACAATGTAAGACCAAAAAAAGAAACAAAGAAAAATGTTCTATATACCTATACTGAAAAGTACAGTGCTCTTAAACAGCTCCTAATTAATTAGGTTTCAGAGTTCCTCAGAAAGGCGCGGTCTGTGGAAGGCAAACTGGTCTGCCATTTTGGGTTGGAAATGAGAACTGAAGACTGTTCTTACATAGTATTCCTACAAAAGGTTTGCTTGAAGGCAAGAATATAGAACTCAGAATGAACAGGCCCATAAGAATAATAAATGACGCAGGTTCCAGTTTAGTCCACCCCCAAAACCTAATTAACTTGAAATGCCAAGCAACGAGAACATCACGCTGCAAGCAAGCCCCAGACTCCACCTGCACGGCTGCCTGAGTCAGAACATGAAAAATTCTATTCCTTGTGTCTGGTCTGTGAGAACTCTACGTGAGCGAGAAATGGGGACCTGCCTTTATGGAAAAAAACATTTTTAAAATCTCACTGACACTGTTTTTATACCAAATTCATTGGAAAGTGGATTTAGGAACTATATGCTAATAATTTAAAAATATTTTTGACTTTCCACGGCCTAACCAAGTTTCTGTTCATGACAGTAATGTCTGCAATTCATAAAACACTGTCATTAATTTACTCTTGCTCAGCCCTTTCAAAATTTCTATCAAAACTTTAGTTCTATCAACATTGTTAGATTCGAAGGAACAGCTAGAAGATTTTTTTTTTCAAATCTTTTTTTTATTACACAAACAGAAGAGCCTGAAGCAAACTTGACATCTAAAGAGAGCGCGCTGGGCGGGGAACACCCACCCAGACTCATGTCTGCGTGTCTGGGGTCTAGCCCGGGTTCTTGCTCTCTGTTGAAAGAATGAGAAGCTGCTCCTTAAATGTCAGGAAATGAAGGTGCAGTTTTAGGGCAGAGAATAAAACAGTAACTTTATTAGCTACACACGACCAACAGTGTGTCAGACTTTAAAACACTGGCACTGAGAACTCCTCGGTCCTTTCTGCAAGGGTCGATGTCCTACAGAGACCTGCGGAGCTGACGTCCAACCTACATGCCCAGCCAGCTTTGGCATGGCAGGCAGGCAACTGTGTTCCTTGCCGGTAATTTGACACATACAACCTCTCTTCTCTAGCCATTCTTCTTCTGATTTTCCTGGAAATCTGTGCCTATACATTAAAGAGTGTAATTTCTGCGGGCAGAGGCGAGGTGAGAAAGGTGGCGTGAGGCAAAATGAAGAGAGAAAGTGGGAGACATGGGGCAGTGATTCAGAAGCATCGAAGCCAAAAGAAAACTTATGAAGTTGACAAAGACTTCTTATAAATATTAGTCTTTAGCAACGCTTGAAAAGTAGGAAGGACTATACCCCCAATATTAGCAGCCAAATTCTCTGAGCCATCCCTTTCTTTCCATATTTTCTGAAAACATAAAGATATCCAGAAAATGTCACTCCTTCCATTTATGCAACAGAGATAATTCCCCCAGAGCAGCATGTTCTGTCTCGGAATGGAGAGCACCGAGCAGCTACCACAATGGCATGGAGAACCACCTGCACACCCTAAAGCTCAAATGATGTAACGCACGGCACTGCACTGCTTTGTAGACAGTTACGCAAAGATGGGTGGTAATGTCATCAGTGCATTACAGTGAATGGCAACTAGTTAGTCATTCAGTCTTATTAACGTACTTTGGCAAATTTCATGTCTGACACTGTAAGAGACGAAGACACCCACCCATACAGGGCCACTCACCGTTCTCTGCTCGTCTCCCTCGCGTACATGGAATGTATGTTCGAATACCGTATACATGATCCTGCCCAGGCCAAAGGAGGGCTCAATTACATTCGGAACGACTTCTTCCACTGCAAGAGACAGAGAGAGATTCAGTGACACTCTCTCAAACCCCACGTAACGCACTATAGGTCCTCCCAAAACAATCCTTATTAGCACTAAAAATATCTCTAGAGGAATCCTGAAAGATCCTGTATATCAGAGTGAAGGAATCAGGACACCCCTAAAAACTATTTGCTGGTAGGTAGCATGATGCCTTTAGAGAGAAAGTTGGAATAAAAAAGTTTTTTTCATCACATTAAATTCCTTGTTCACACAGCATAAAAATGAAGCCAGGCGCCAAGGCAGTTCTTTCCCAGTTGGTAAGCTATGAGCAACAGCAGCTACATGCTACCTTACCTCTGCAGAGTATTAAAACTCTAGAGCTTTTCTAAGATTTTGCTAGAATTAACTAACTACCACGACAGCTGGCAAAATTAATAGAAATAACTCCTGCCCCGACCAGTGTGGCTCAGCTGCTTAGGCCTCGTCCCGCAAAGCAGGTCACCAGTCCAAACCTGGTCAGGGCATGTGCCTGGGTTGCAGGTTCAGTCCCCAGTCGGGGCATGTGTGAGAGGCAACCGATCGATGTTTCCTTCCCTCTCTTTCTCCCTCCCTCCCCCCTCTCTAAAAATAAATTAAAATCTTAAAAAAAAAATCCCTACACACAAGTATCAAATGGTTTGTTTTACTTCCTGTCTTGTTATCTGGATGAGATGTCTTTAAGAAAGCCAAGTTACTGCCACTGTATTTCCAAGGTTCTGGGGTCAGGAGGCTCTTAGAGAAGAGTTTGCTCAGGGATCAGCGGTCAATCAGAGACGTTTACCAGGGGCCCCCCAGCACTTTCCCTGGGGGAGACTGTACCCGTGGTATATGCAGGAAATGTATTCATCAGCATATTTTATTCCAAATAGAAGCACTGCTAAGCACTGCCCAGGTCTAAGGTAACTGACCTTAACCGTGGAAAGGTTATGTTTCCAGGAAAAGAGATAACTAGAACTAAAAACTCACACATGTGGAAGAGAGGCTATTTCCTTTGTGATAAAGAGTAAGAACAACATTTCAGAAATACCGTCAAGGCACGTTCTGCCCATCCTTCCACGGCATCGGAGCAGTGGTGCCGTACAGCTCTGAACCAGCCGCCAGGATGGGACTACACGGCCCAGGTCACGAAGAAGAACCCCCAGCTTACTGTTACCATCTTCAGGCTGCTGCTTTTAGAGCTCACTGAAGCCTGGCTATGACGCAGGCCAGAGACGAATGCAAAAGCAAGCCTGCTCTCTCCACTGGCAGTAGCTTCCAAATACCCACCACACTTGGTTTCCAGGACCTTCAATACAGCCACAATCCACCATAAGCATCCTTCATAGACATTTGAACATACTCATTTCCCAACATTTGAACATACTCATTTCCCAACTCATAAAATTTCTTCTACTGGGTTGGCCAAAAAGTCCGTTACGTTTTTCCGTATGATAGCTCTAGTAGAGCTTAGTTGTCTAACTTCATTTGAAACAATTTTGTTAGCCTATATTGTGACAGCTGTCATGTCAGCGTGAATTTAAAAAAAAATCAAAATTGGTGAATTTTTGTGCAGTCATTTTAATACTGAAGATGGAAGATATGCAATATTTTCAGCACATGTTTTATTATTTCAAGAAAGGTAAAAACCCAACTGAAACTCAAAAAAAGATTTGTGCCATGTATGGAGAAAGTGCTGTGACTGACCAAATGTGTCAAAAGTGGTCTGCAAAGTTCCTTGGTACTACTGACATTCTGGCCAAATACTTCTTTGCTGTGGGGATGTCCTATGCATTGGAAGATGTTGAGCAGCACCCCTGGCCTCTACCCACTAGAAGCCAATAGTGGGAGATAGCTGCATATTCAAAATATCCAAATCAATAAAGTTATTGGTGAAAATGAAAAATGTGCCTTTTATTTTATGGAGAAAACCATATGGACTTTTTGGCCAACCCAATATAAAAAATAATCATCTCCCACACTTCTGAAAAAGCATGAAAGACCACTAATCTAAGGGAATTTTAGAGTTAATTTCCAAAAAGAAAAAAAGGAGAGAAATCCTCTTTTACTTAAAAAACAAAAGCACTTTTCCTTAAAATGAAAAAAAAAATCTTTTTAATCAGAGATATTCCTCATATGCACCTCAGGTCACAGGAAACACAAAGGTGGCATTGTAAATTACCCTCCAGTCCCAGCTGTGAGGCTCAGTGGCCTGAGCGCAGGCCTGCGGACTGAAAGGCTGCAGGTCCGATTCCCAGTCAGGGCACACGCCTGGGTTGCAGGCCAGGTCCCCAGCTGGGGGCGTGAAAGAGGCAACTGATTGATGTATCTCTAACACTCTGATGTTTCTCTCCCTCTCCTTCTCCCTCCCTTCCCCTCTCTCTAAAAAATAAATAAAATCTTTAAAAAATTAAAATAAAAAAATAAATTATTCTCCAGTATGAACACACTGATGTTTTCTTAAAAAGGTCCAAGATAGTATATTAAACATATTCATCAAATTTAGGGTGTGACATTAAGAATTTATCTTTCTTCTTCAAATTTTCAGAAAATGGTTATGTTATAAAAGTTTAAAAAAAAAGAAAACCTTTATGGAATAATGATATTTTTTGTTTGTTTCTTAACTATTTTTACAAATTTACCATATAGTGTTTTCTGGAATCTCTTCACACTGACCATGTCTTTTGTTAACTGAAATGTTTTCCCTTCAGTTTCAATAGTGAATTCCCTACAAAGAAACAAAGCACATTATATAGTAGTGAAAACAAGCATCCCTGTGCCTTAAAGGAGTTTTACAGACCGCTAAACTGTTTTTCATGTTCAGGATAATACAACTTAGTCAACTCTCCAGATATAATAGTTGCAGTCAAACAAATCATTTCATAAGAAATACCAAATTAAGTATTATTCTAACAATGGCAACAAAACAGTATATTCTGGGAGGCACCAAAATATGACTAGTTGCATAAAATTCCACAAGTGACTTAATGAATAATTCCTTTGGTTTTGAGGTAAAGGTAAAACAACAATTTTTTTAAAAATTCAGTTTTAGGATAATTACAATAAACTTGTCAGAAACAGGACTGCTGACAAAAGACCACTGTTCTCTTCACTGTCCCAACAGATGTAAAAATGACCGGCTTGCCATCTTATAGAAAGTAATTTTAAAACTCCCACACTATTTCCAAAATAAACTTTGACATTTACATTGATGAAGATCAGCTTAAAAGTTTAATGAGTCTGTCTGATTATGTCAATATAAAATATTACTCCCCACCCCCCGTCATGGACTATGGTATGTGCATATCCTGCGATACACCCATTCAGTTTCAGGTTATAGGACTTCCCACTTATAAAGCGCTTATGAGGCATTTCCTTGCATCAGGACGATCAATTTCGATTTCACAAGCAGCTTAGTGCTGGCAAAGGAGAGCCCCCCTCTGGCTGCCTGAGAAGCAGCAGAGCTGGCACCCTGAGTTTTGCTAGTTTCTAACAGTGATCATCTCACACATCACATCAGTGATTTTCACTGATTTCCTCCCTTTGTACATTCTGTCAGAAGTTTGTACGTAATTAAAGATTCAATTACATAAACAGTATCATATCTATTCTGAGAGAACAGTCTAAGTACAGAGTAGGTAATAGTTATTAAAAAGCTGAAAAGAGCAAAAAGGTAGCCATTATTTGAGAATAATTTAAAAAGGAAACTGCCTTATTTGTGGATAATATCTAGTGATCTATGTCCATTTTAATAAGATTTGATGTTGTTTTCACATAAATACATGTTAAATTCTAGGTGATGAGAAATGTTTTAAAATTTTCCTACTGAAACGGATAACTATACCTTGAGCAAGGATCCATCTTGCAATAGTTCGTATGACAAATGTATGCGCACATGCAACCACCATCGCTCCCGAGGTTCCCGCAGCCCTGCTCTCCGTCCCCTCCACTCCCAGTCCACCACTGATGTGCTTCCCAGCACTAGAGCCTAGGTCTGTCTTTCCCAGAGTCCTGCATACAATCTTGTGTGAGACTTCTTCCACTTAGCCTAAAGTCTGCAGCAGGCACCAGCAAACTTTCCATATAGAGCCAGTCATAAAAGTTTTCAGGGTCTGCAGGCCATACACAGTGTCCTTTTCCGAAGCATTCAACACTTTGAAAATGGAAAATTTACCCTTAGCTGGAGGGCTATACAAAAACAGTATGAGAGGTGATTCAAGTGCACTTAAAAAATGTGTACTCTGGTTATTAGACATTCTACAGCTGACATCAAAGTTGATTAACAGTGACCTTTGATTTCCTACTGATTTTTTTGTCTACTTGTTCCACCAATTACTGAGAAAGGTGTGAAGAAATCTCCAACTCTAACAGTGGATTTGTCGACTTTTCTTTTCAGTTCTGTCAAGTTTGCTTTACATTTTGAGGTTGTTTTTAGCTGCATACAGTTACAAGTGATATGCTTTCCTGATGAACTGAACCCTTGAACACGATGAGCTGCGCCGGCCCCGGCAGCCTTCCTCGCTCTGATGCCTGCTTTGTCTGATACTAACAGAGCCACTCCGACTTTCTGATTCACAGCTGCATGGAAATATTTTTTGATTGTTTTACTTTTAAACTTCTTGTGTACTACAGTTACAGTATGTTTCCTGTAAAGAGCATTTAATTGGGCCTTGAAGTTTTTAAACAGTCTGATGATGGCTACTCATTCATGTTTTTAGATCAGCGATTTTCAACCTTTTTCGTCTCATGGCACACATAAACCAGTTACTATAATTGCGCACCACACCAAAAAATAAATGTTTTTGTTGATCTAACAAAGAAAATAGGCATAATTTTGAATGATTTACCAAAAAAAAAAAAAAAATAGTAACAGTAATAACCTACCCTTTTAAAAAGTGACTTTTAAAAAAATCGGGTGCCTATACTTGTATATAAGGATTTCTGGTATCAAGAGTTAACCAATCAGACATAACCTTATTATGTAACATGACCAATAAGATGCAGTTCTTTTATATGACCTACATATTAATGATTCAAGGCAGGGTATTCACATGGGACTGCTACTGTTGTGTGGGCTGTTGTCATTTTGTTATTTGACCGTCTAAGGGAGACGGCATCAGTGCCCCCGACTGAGCAGTCAGGTAGTGCGCGTTTTACATTCTTACAGCCCACCGGGTGAAACCGCTGGTTCAGGTCATGTATTTAGCATAATTATCAATACTGCTGGGTTTAAATCTACCATCTCATGAGTTATTTTTGATTTGTCCCATCTGTTCTTTGTTCATTTTTCCTCTTCTGTCTTCTTCTGGAGTATTTTTTATTATTCTATTTTACCTCTCTTACTGGCTTATTAGTTATATATCCCTTTGGTTTTATGTAATTGCTCTAGAATTTACTACATGTACTTTTTTCCAGATAATTGCTCTAGAATTTCCAGGTAATTGCTCTAGAATTTACTACATGTACTTTTATTAACTTATCACAGTCTACCTTTAAATCATATTATGCCACTTCACACACAACATACATGCCTTACAATGGTATGTTCCCAAGGCTTTGCTCCCATTCTTTGAGTTACTGATGGCATACATTTTACTTCCACATATGTGATAAATTTCACAATATATTGTTATTGTTTTTGCTTTAAACAGTCCGTTATCTTTTAAAGAAACTGAGGTGTCATTTGAAAGAAATCAATGAAAATGTCATTTAAATTTACCCACACATTTAGCACTCGTAGAGCTCTTAATTTTTTTGGGTAGACCTAAATTTCCACATTTACGCTTGAAGGACATCCTTTCACACTTCTTGCAGTGTAGGCCTGCCGGCAATGTATTCTTTGAGCTTTTGTTGGTCTGAGAGCATTTTTTTCTTCATTTTTGAAGGATATTTTTGTTGGGTCTAAGATTTTTGTCTATAATCACTTTAAAATTTTTCATTCTACTATACAGTTAGCTTGCCTGTTTTTTTTTATCAGAACTCTAATCATTCTTATCTTTGCTCTTTTTAATGTAATAGGCGATTTCTCCCCTGGCCACTATAAAGAGTGTTCTATTCATCATTGGCTTCCAGCAATTTGATTCTGATGTGCCTTTATGTAGTTTTCTTTGTTTATTCTGCTTGGCGTTGAACCTCTTGAATCTCTGGGTTTAGAGTTTGCATCAAATTTGGAAAATTTTCAGCTACTGATCTATCTTCAGATATTTTTGCTGCATAGCCTTTCTCTCTGACTCGCAATCACACGTCAATGACTGCCTCATACTGTCCCACGAAACATTTTTTTCCTCCTATGCCTATTTTCCTACGCCTCCTTTTAAATACGTTCTGTTGCTATATCAAGTTCAACAATTCTCCTCTGCAACGTCAAACATCTTGTTAACGCCATCAAGTGGGTTTTCATTTGCCAACCGCCTCTTGATGCGCCACTGGTTCTTTTTATGCATATTTCCATCTCTTGCCTCACACGTTCATGTCTTCCCTTACATTTCTGAGCATATAAAGCATATTTATAACAACTGTTTTAATACCCTTATATATTTATTGTTATGCTTCTCATTTCTGGGTGTTTCTTTTGAGCAACTCTTTTCCTCATTATGGGTCACATTTTCATAAGTCTACAAATTTTTGTTTGTAAGACAGTAAATTTTACACTGTTTAGTGCTGAATTTTGTTGTATTCCTTTGAAGATTCTTTTCTACTATTTTTATATTTATGCTTAAAACAATTGCAGAGACTACTCAAAAGCTCAAAAAAAGAGCACTGACTTGAAGACAGATATCATTTCTAATTCTTCCTCAGTCGCTACCTTAGACAAGTCTCTGCCTCTAAGAAAGTTATTGGGAAAGAAAAATGATCTTTATAGTCCATTTCAAATCTATTTCCGGCTCTAGTACCTAAATCTCTGCAAACCCGGTCCTTTCACTGTAGCCAAGAGACAGCACTAACCTGTCAAGGATTTCTGAAGACACCAATCACCCTCGTTTTCAGAAGCTGACAGAGGACATATCTGCCTAGAGCCAGGTGAAAGTACACATCTTCAATCTTACCCTTTTTCACTCAGTAGTTTCTCCATTTCTGTAACGTAACACTCGTCACAAACGGCAAGGTACTCCATCACCAGCTTCGCGTCCTTCTTATACGCCTTACCAATTGCTCCCTTATTGGGTTCAAACTGAACAACGTTGACAGTTTTGTATGAAGTAGTCAAGGAATCCAAAACCACAGAACTGCCTTTGTATTTTGGGAAATGATCTTGAGAAACACAAATCATTCCACATAAGTAAAGATCATCAACAGAGATTTTTTTCAAAGTTACAGTGAGATAAAGGGACATTATCTAGTCAACAATATAACCCAATACATAGCATAGTAAGTTCTGATAATAATTTATTCACTTCTAAAATGTCCCAACACCAGCAGCCCAGCCCTAAGATCAGTTCACAACTTCACTGTCTGGTAAAGAAAGGACATTTGCACTGTGTTGATTAACATAACAAGTGAGCTAAATTACTATTTTTAACTACCATAAAATGGCACTCATCTTTTAACAGCGGAAGTATTACACGCTTCACGTAAAGTGTATGCAGGTAGGCACTGTATAGATAGATGCACTTTGGAAATGGTTGAGAAAAACTGGTCCACACCCTGATGGACATTTAGAGCATTTTTCTAAAAATACTTTTTTTAAGGACCAAACTTTGAGTGGGCACATGACAGATGACAAGTAGATAGAATGGGAAAGGAGCGGCAAGATGGGTGAAATAATAGGTTTAAGTAAGTGTTACCCCAAATGTCGAACATCTTAGTTTATCACAGAACAAGGTATGAACCTGGACTTTTCTACTTCCAAGATGTTTACTCTTTGGTCCTGAGTTGAGAAGTAATTAGAAAGGATATGGGCTCTTTCAGTGGCTTCTCAGCTACAAGTGGGACTTTGGTGGCACGTGCATGACAAGAAAGGTCATAACAGGACCGATCAGCACATCCGACAATCTCAATCCAGCCCTAAGAAGACAGAATAGACAAAAACATTTATTCCTTACATTGGATTCATTCACAAATGTATGCAGATTGTAACTAACTCTTTGACATACTCAAGGACAGCTCAATTACAGACTCCCTGTTCGGCTTCTATAAAAGTTTGAAATGGGAGGAGTTTCACACATCAGGCGATGGACAATCCCACGCAACCCAATTCTCGCCTGTACGCACAGCAGTCTTCTCACTTTCTGGACAGATTTCCTTTGCCATGCTGGCACCGTGGGATAAACAAACAAATCCTAGGACTTAATTGTGGAAATAAAACGTGAACCTCGGGGAAAAACCAACTGATTTGTTTCAAATTGGTGACCAGGATTCAGAATTAATCTAGTAGAAACCACTATGCTATTTTGGATAAAGTGTCCACAGCTCTAACAACCCATGTCAGGTGGTTACCATTTACCAAAGGTGTCAATTAATGTACTTATGTATTAAAAGGTAAAATTACAAAAACATGCCTGAGAATGGTAGACAACTTTGGGATAGTGGGAACCTCTGAGAAGGAAGGGAGAAGGGTGGAGCATTAGCTGTATCAGTAACTATTTTTTATTTAAAAAAAATTAAATATGAAGCACATGAAAATGAAGTCTTATCTTTTAATGGAGTTCTCCCTCCCCTTTAGATTCTGCTACTTTGGACCTTCTCGTTTTGTTTAGTCCTGTCTTCCAAGGACCTTACACAAAACATTGCAGCCTAATCTCAATGCTAGGCCTACATCAACATTTAAAATTTTTTTAACTTTTTAAAATTTAGGAAAGTTTACATACAACATTATGTTAGTTTCCAGTACACAATGTAACCATTTGTTTGTAGGCACTGCAAAGTGATCACCATGGTGAGTCCAGTCAACACCCTTCACCATTAGTAGTTACAGGATTGTCTTTCTCGTGACAAGAACTTTTAAGATAACCTCTCTTAGCAACTTTCGAATATGCAGTAAGAGTTATTAACTATAGTCACCGTGCTGTACCGTACACTCCCCAAAGACTTTACTAGGCCCATATTTTCTGATCCCCAGTCCTTGAAGGCCAGGCTACAGCTCGCGTGGCCCTCAGAAAAGGATGAGCGGGAATGCGGAAGGCCCGGTTCCAGCAACGCAGCACGGCAGTTAATTAAGAGCGTGGGGCGGAGTCCGCGCACCCTGGACCATGGTCGGCTCTACCACCCACTGGCTGTAGACTCCAGCAAATTGCTTAACTTCTCAGCACTTCGGTTCCCTCAGAAATAATCCCTATGACTAGGATAACTGTGAAGACTGCATAAGAGAGCAACAGCTCTTAACAATCACAAATGTTGAATAAACAAATACAATAGATGAAATGTAATCCAGGCCAGACTCGGAATCTAAACAGAGGCAGCAAGAGTCTTCGTCTGGTTTAACTTGAACTTCAGAGTGAGAGTAAACTAAAGGGGACTGGTATGGAACAAAGAGAAAAGAGAAGCTTCCCCCCACACAAAACGGGAAGTATTATCTTGGTTTGATTTTAAAATAAAAAGAAACTCCAGAAAAATCTAAACCATGTAAAGAAACCATCTATATAATTCAAAAATAATCACTACTGTCATTCTGGAACACATAGGTCAAACCAGCTTGTGAAGAAACACAGTAATAAGAAAAACCTAACAGATTACAGAAACTCCTTCCTAATTCCACAAAGGAAAAAATATATTAAAAACAGCATCAGTAACAGCTACTGTGCACAAAGCGTATAATTATGCACGTACACCCGTGAATGTCTTTGCAAGGCATATGAACGCATCTAGGCCAAGGGCTGACCAACCAAGGCTCCTGGGACTAAGTATGGTTTTTATATTTTTAAAAGGTTGTAAAGAAGAAAAAGAAAAACAAACCCCAACCCAATAAGAAGAAAGATAGGCAACAGATCCACAATACCTAAAATATTTACTATTTTTAACTACAGAAAATGTCTGATCTACAAAAGAAACAGGAAATGCTTTTCGGGAGAGGCATACAATTGCAAGTTTCACTTTCTACATAGTATTCTTAAGAATTATTTTTTGCTCTTTGTTTTACAAAAGGAGTAATTTTTTTATAGCTGATTTTTTTTTAATTTAAAAAATTAATCTTAAAAGAAAGACACTTTAAAAAGTAAAAAGTGAGCCCTGGCTGGTGTGGCTCAGTGGATTGAATGCCGCCGGCCTGTGAACCGAAGGGTCACCAGTTCAATGCCCCGTCAGGGCACATGCCTGGGTTGCGGGCCAGGTCCCCAGTAGGGGGCACACGAGAGGCAGCCACACACTGAAGTTTTCCTCCCTCTCTTTCTTTCTCCCATTCCCTCTCTAAAAATAAGTATATAAAATCTTACAAAAGTAAAAAGTGAAACCAAGGGCATATGTGACAAGGACCCTGGGCTGAAGTCTCCACACGGGTGAGAAGCTTCTCTAGGACCAAACAGGCTGCCAGTGGCTCTCACCCCAAGTCTGGGTGCCACTCTGTTCCCACGGCCACCCGTGCAGAAAGCACCTCCAATACCCAAATGCCTTTCGACCCTAAGTTTCAGCACTGATGTCCACGGCTGGAGGTGGGGGCGGGAAGGGAGAGTGAAGAGGTGACCCAGAGGTTCCCTCTGAAGTATTAAATGCATAAAATTTGAGAAAAGGCAGCTCCTAAACAAGAGACCAGAATCTACTAGTCTGTCCGCCAATCACCAAACAGCTCTCTAAACTAAGAGCACTATGGCTTCTTTACTCAGCTCCACTGACGATGTTTGCTGGGGTCCGTGTCAGGAGGGGGGCCGCTGCCCCTTAGCTGCCCTCAGGGACACTACCGCTAACCCTGCCCACCTTAGGACTACACACCGGCATCGCCTGCCGCCCCTGCCCCTGCCCCCGCCGCCCTGTGCTTAGACGTCTCAGCCTTTGGAGGGCACGTGGGACACAGAGCAGCCGCCTCACAAGAGTGCAGGGGAAACTGCTTTTTCCAGTTTGCTCAGGAGAGGGTCTCTTTTCTTTGCATTCCACTCTGACATAAAGCACACAAAGGTAATTTTGGTATACCTGCCTCTAAGTGCACAATGTGGGAACCACACCCTGAAAGCCACCCCACCCACTTACATAGGACGTCTTGGACTCGGCATCCCAACAGTCACAGGCATAATGGGCCATCTCGTTCTCCATGTGCTGTCGGAAGCGGAGCTTGTCTGGCGATACTCCGACCTTCATGAGGTAGAGGTAGATGCGGCCAATGAAATAGCCTAACACTGAGTTGTTAATCACACCCTAAGGATAAATAAGTAAATGAACAGGTAAATAGCTATGTACACAGGCACAGAGAAAGGAAAAAGAAACACGCTGACTCTGAAAGGGCAAGGTAAAATCTTCCACTGAGTTATTTATAATCTGAAAAATATTTGAAACACAAGGTAAACTAATTTATCCAGCTTTCAGAATAATCCCAAAACCCAGCTGGTGGTCTTGGTTTTTTTTATAGGGGTTAAGGTCAAGTTAACAAGCCAACAGTAATGGAGTCATTCAGAATGAAGTTATTCTACCATACTCGCTGGGTCAACAAAAATTTAGCCTAATATCTTACATCTTCTAAATCTACAATACTGAGAATGACATTCACAATAATACCCTAAGGGGTGACAAATATATTCCTTCTGAATTAACGAAAGTAATAAGATGCGTTGAGGTGATTTTAATATACTGTTATCCCCTGAAATACGTGAACCCCATACAGTATATATAAACTTACAATTTTAGTACTGGAAGGATCTTAAGAAATCATCCAGCCCCCTGCAAAGTGGCCACAAGTTATCACCCAGCTTCTACTTGGACATTTCCAGGGGCAGGAAGCTCACAGATCCCCAGGGCAATTAGGCAGCTATTGTTAGAAAAGTTTTCACACACGCTTTTCTGTAGCCAAAGAGTTAGAGAAATTCTATTATACATAAGACTTTCTCCCAACTGCTATCGCTAATAGAAAAGCGTTTAAAATCCAGAGGGCTTGCTCTCTGTGAGTTAAATGTGTCCGCAAAAGCTGTATATATTGTTAAAAGCTGGACTGCTGAGGCACAGTTCCAACCAAGATCTCTTTTCTAAGTGGTCTCCTAAACATTTGTTTCATGTTAACCCCAATGGCCCACAAATTACCATGTTCAGGCAACTTCCTGCCCTTATAATAACAGTGCGTAACACATACTGTTAAAAACAAATAATAAAATGACTGCTAAAATAAACTATTTTGTCATCCAGCACACAGAACTGGCTAAGTGCGACAAGCCCTGAACAGGTACAATCTAAGCTACGTCGCCTATCGGATCTTACCTGCTCGACAGCATCCCCTAGGCGCATTTTCCGCGCAGACTGCCCGCTGACCTGGGCTTTGGCAGAGTACAGACAGAGGTGGAGGTCCGCCACATTCTGGAACTTGGGATGGTCCTTCTCACTGGGGTCTACAAAGTGCTCAATTTCTGCCATTGTGAATTCTCTGAAAGCAAAAATATGAGGGACAAAAGCTGTAGGGCTAACTATAAAAAACAAAACAGGGCCCTGTTTTCAACTTCATGCTAAAATGACGCAGGCCTTCACACTACAGGAATCTCTCATCACTAGACAGACAACTGTTTGCCTGAGAAAGAAGTTGGATTAGGTTTGTCTGGGTGGTGGTTAATTTTAATCACATTAATGAAAACTTTACTACTGAAACAGTATTTTAAATAAATACAGCCAAACTCCTCGCAAATGTGAATTCCTCCTGTCTAGTAACAAAGATTCTTTACTTGACCGAACTTCAGTCAGTCTCCTGAACCTTCTGTCCTAGGCCAATCTGTGCAGTTCCTTGTAAAATCCGGTTTTAGCCAGAACCCTGTTAATAAGACACTTCAGCCAGAACCACTCGCCTTGGCTATCTGGTCACCCTAGATATTGTACCAGGTTTGTCATCCTCTATCATCCACCCCCTGGAAGCTGTCTGATCACACTGGCCTGCCTTCAGTGAGAATCCTGTTAGGTCAGATCAATCTGGCCAGGATGTCCCGCACCCCTGCAGCCCCCTCCTACTGATCCCCTGTGCACTGACCCCCGCCCTGCTCCCCGCCATCAGTTCCCACTTGCTCATGCTGTACAGAGGTCCCCCCTTATCTGCGGTTTCACTTTCCGAGGTTTTGGTTACCCTCAGTCAACCGTGGTCTGAAAATATTAAATGAAAAAGTCCAGAAATAAATAATTCACAAGGTTTAAATCACATGCCCCTCTGAGTAGCATAATGAAATCACACACCTTTGCACTCTATCCTGCCCAGCACGGGAATCATGCCTTTGTCCAGAGTATCTGCCCTGTACACTTTGCCTGCCAGACGGTCACTTAGCAGCCTCTTGGTTACCAAATCAACTGACACGGTATCACAGTGCTTGTGTTCAAGTCACTTTACAGTAGCTGCTGTCACTCACCTCACCCATCTTGTCACATAGGCATTTCATCATCTCATGTCATCACAAGAAGAGGGTGAGTACCATAAGGTATTTGAGAGAGAAACCACATTCACATAGCTTTTATTACAGTATATTATTATAATCGTTCTACTTTGTTATTCATTGTTGTTTTTAACCTCTTACTTTGCCTAATTTATAAATTAAACTTATTATAGATATGCACGTACATATAGAAAACACATCATGTACACAGGGTTCGGTACTGTCTGCAGTTTCAGGCGTCCACCGGGGGTCTTGGACAGTATCCCCCACGGATGACACTGGGGGACTACTGTATTCGAAATTGAGCCCTGTTCCATACTGAAGTCTCTCTCTTTCCTTCATGCAAGAGTCCTGAATACAATCTTGTTTTTATCACTTTAGGTATTTCCCATTTCTCTTTTTCCTTTGACACTAACTGCAACCACAAAAGATTATTACTTTTAATGAAAAATAATTTTCAAAGAACAGATTGTTTTTAAAATTAGGAAAACTTAAGCAAATATGAGACACAAAAAGAAGTGAAATACAGAAGTGACTTCTAAATAAAATAGTTCTGCGTAAAGCACTAGCAAGTCTGATAAATACATAGTAAATGAAGCTCCCAATATTTACTTTTCAAAGAATGGGAAATTAATAGTGAATTGAAATAGCTTCTACAGTAGTTTGATTTTTTCTTTTTGATTGCTCTGAAGAAGTAAATGACTGGTAATGGCACCCTACAGCTGGTTTCTCTAGAGTGACAGATTCTTACATAAAGTATTATTCACAGCAGATGACAAGGCATGAGTTGAACAAGCTAACATCATCAAGCTAATCACATGATGATGAAATAAATACGCACACAGTAATGGCTTCCCAAAGAGATTCCTCTGAATGGCAATTTAGTAGCTATTAGAGAGAAAAGTGTTTTAAGTTAATTTCATGAGTAAAATCAAATCTTTCTTCTTTGAGACACGCATTTACCAGTGCACTTTCATGATTATCTCAGATGTTTTATAAGTAATGAAAAGTTGCTTAAATGGGTCTAAAAATACCTAAAATGCATTTCAAAAGCTTTAAATTTTAAATTTTAAATTTTATTTTTTCAATGGTATCTCTTATGTAGTCCTACAGCCCCTAAGTCTAAACTGTCTTCAACCACTATCAAATCTCCTCTGTGTGCACAGCAGCATGAGACAGAGAAGCACAACGTCTGTCCTCACAGAGCGTACAACTGGGCTGACAGCAGCAGAACATCTAGAATGCAGTGCAGATCAAAATAAGAGCCTTGCCCAGATTCCCAAAATAATCTACTGCCAAAGTCTCTGCATCTGTTCTGTCAAATCATCCCAGTTCACGGACAGGAGATGGAAATCATCACTAACACTGATTTCACCAGCTGACTCTTTGAGTTCAGAGACTGTACCTGGAACTGTGGAAACTAAAATACATATAGGCTATTAAAAAGAAGCAACAGGCCCAAAATGGAGTCACTTGTGCTAAGCGCCACATGAGTAAACCAAGACTTAACATGTAACCTAATTACAGTTTTCACCTCTCCCAGAAATGTAACCTTTAACCAGCCAACCTGGAAGTGCCTGGCCAGCATTAGTAAGGTAACAGTAGGCCCATTCCGTTCCCCTCTGGAGGGCGACGATGCCTGAAATAATGCATTTTTTGCTAATTATTTCCTTTTACTATCCCCTTTCTTGCTTTAAAAAACTTCCGTTCTGTACAATCCGGTGGCACTTCTTCCGATTTGCTAGATGGGATGCTACTCGGTTCATGAATTATTCAATAAAGTCAACCAGAGCTTTAGAATTTTTGTCATTTAACAAGTCCTAGAAGACAGAACCAGCTAATCAAAACCCAGATTTTAAAAACTTCCTATGAACAATCTAATACTCCCGAGCAAAACAAAAAGAATCAAAGCTATACAAAAACTAATCGCCTGACAACTGTGTCACCAAGAAGAAACCATAACACTAAAGAAACCCTACCCCCCACAACAAAAACTATGGGGGAACTGACTCGTGGAAGAGCAAATATGCTTCTAGCGGGGTCTTGCAGAGGCACGTAACAAAAACCAAGGCGAAATCGGCACCGGACCCTGGGAAGTGCAAGTGACCAGGAGACACAATGTCCAGAGGCCCCAGGGCCTTTCGCCACTTAACCCCCGGGACGGCCCCTCGGTTCTCAGCTGGTTTTCCTACAGTATCTGCCACTTTTTCCTCCGCAGGCCTCAGGCTCTGTCTTACTTCATGGTTTTTATAAACTTTCTTTTTTCTTTATTTTTAAAATACGGAAGGGAAGGAGAAAGAGAGAAACATCAATACATTGCCTCTCGCACGCCCCCAACCAGGGACCTGGCCTGCAACCCAGGCCTGTGCCCTGACTGGGAATTGAACTGGCGACCTTTTGGTTCACGGGCCGGCGCTCTGGCTGGCACTCAATCCATTGAGCTACACCAGCCAGGGCACAACCTTTTATTCTTCTTTTTAAAAATTTCACCTTACAGTTTATATTCAATATTATTCTGTACTAGTTTCAGATGTGCAGCACAGTGGTTAGACTATCATGTAGTTTACAGAGTGGTGCCACCGACATCCCTATAGCTACTTGTAAGTCCTCTCCAAGACGCTGGCTTTAGACAGGGCGGTCTTACACATCTTCCTCAGTATTTTGAAATCAGCCCTGCAGACACTACTGGGGAAGTGAAGAGAAAAAAAAGAAAAAGGAAAAAAAGACACCCCCAAACCCCAAATGTTGGGAAATAAAATAGACTCAAATCCGACACGTTTTTCATTGCTATACTACCTGGTTCGAGTTCCGGACTACTTCCCTTTCCTGCCTGAAGGTCCAGGGGGGTCCTCCCGTCCCACTTCTCTAAGCTGCGCATGCTCTTTCCTCCATGGAGTCTTCCCTTCTAGACCATAAGGCTGAAGGGGTTCTAGGCCTGAAGAGGAGTCTGGGCAGCACACAGGCCCACTTCCTCAGGGGGAGTCATGGGCACTAACAAGATTAGACAGATGACTGGGGTGCTTTGATGTAGAGTCGGCAGCCAGGACTGAAGTCTGTAATTACAGCAAGGAAAGACGAGCGGAAATGGGTGGGACGGTGAAACTGCGGAAAATACTTTTGGATCCTAAGAAAGTATGTCTACCTGTGTGTTCTATTTTTAATATGGAATTCACTGCCCTAAGGGATGATACCAGTAAGAAAATGTACAGAAATCACAAAAATTTTCGATCATGAACAGACAAGTCATAAGTTTCTAAACAAAAATGTAACTAAACAGTGCCCACATGCCTTCCCACACATTCCTGGGCCCAGCTGACTGAGGAAGGTCGCTGGAACAGAGGCTAGTGGATGTCTGAACACAAGGCCAGAGGGTAAGCTTGCTAGCTCCCCGCCCCCCGAGTATCTGGAGGAACACCAACTGGTAGCTGAAACCCCCTTCCCCCCAACTCCGGAACGGCAACGCTGTCCTGGAATGAGCTTCCTGTCTCAGCGGGCCCCGCCCCCACCTTGCCTACACTTACAGGCAGTGCCGGGAAACACCTTGGTTTAAATAACCGAGATCCCGAAGTCCTCAACACACCCGGGATGGGGGGAAACGATCGTCTGCAGACGGAAGAAGCTTCCGCTCTTCTTCACCTTTCCTTTACTTTCAAATTCACTCTAGTTACTCAAACTGCCTGTCATCCCAGAGATTTACATTTGGAGATACAAATGTAGAACGTGTTTTTGTAGGACAAAGGTAATTACATAATCATGTAAGAATGAAGCAGAGCTGTCTCAAAGTAGCAAGTTTTCATGTCCAATTCAAAGCCAAGGTCATTTACTAATTTTACCAGAAGAATAATGTGGGCAGTACCTGACTCTGATCAGTCCAGACCGAGGGGAGATCTCATTTCTAAAAGAGTTTCCAATCTGGGCAGCAGCGAAAGGCAACTTTCCTTGGTTGAATTCCAAAAGTCGCTTGAAATTGAGGAAAATGCCCTGCGCGGTTTCTGGTCTCAAGTACCTATAAATTTAAATCAATCACTCTGTTATAAAGAAATTATGTTTTCCGACAAATCTGAAACTCTAGATGCAAATCCTCAAAGTCCTAAATATACTATTTTCACACAAAGGTATATGAGCCCTAAAACAAAGTTTCAGAAAAACAGTTCCCTTGGTGGCGCACATTCTCAAGCAAGTACATATCAGGTAACTGGTATGGCAATACTACTGTTAGAAATGTCATTTTATTAACATTTAATTACTCCAAGGAGTCAAATAACCACCTCTCTCGTAATGTCCCTAAAATACCCGATATTCTTCCTAACCATTTACAGGGAGGCCGATGACAATTTCAGATCTCTGAAAATCGGACCCCGTTGACCCACACATTAAAGTGTAACCGTGGGGCTAAAAAGGTGCCGGTGTGGGGCTACCACTGACCACTGGAGCTCGCTCATCCCCATCACCACACCAAGCCAGGGCGCCTTTTCACGTCATGTTCTTCTTTGCAGTATTTTACGTTTTCAGCCGGAAGCTTCTAATATTTCTCCATATTTTAAAGATAGAGCCAAACAAATGGATCATTAGAGCCATTGTCCTTCTTCTGAATTTCACAAAAAATGTTCTGTGCAAAACAGCAGCTAAGAGAGCATTCCCCACAACCTACTTCATGATAACTTATAAAAACAACTTTAAAACAAAGGAAAAAAACAATAAAATTTTACCCTCTTCTCGCTCTAATACAACCAACTCTTTTGACTTCTGTGCTCCTTCCCAGATTTCTCCCAAGTGTAGCTATAATTTATATCCTTATTTATAAGTAGAATGTATAAAATTACATATTCTCTCATTTATTTTACACTTTTCCATTTTTAAGTAACTAAAACTTTCTCTTATTTAACAGCTGCAGAGTATTCTACTAAAATGTTCTGTTACTATAATTTATTTAAACAGCCACAAATTATAGGATAAAGAAGTTATTTCTACTGTTAATTTATATGCCCTTGACACATATAGCTTCCTTTCCTTTTGAATTATTCTCTTACCCTGGGAGTGGGATAACAGATCAGAGGATATGGCCCAGTTTATGACTCTCTGTGTGTACTGCCAAAACGAAAGGCTTACTGTTTGCCTCTTTCCCACAAAATATCCCAAATCAACCTTGTGTCTTATTAACGTAATACTAGTAATACTTTGTCACCATTAATTTTTATTATTGTTCAGTTTCTACTCCACAAAAGATGATCTATTTAGCTTCATCTTACTAACGCCTACCCTCTCTTAC
Organism: Mormoops blainvillei; assembly: GCA_004026545.1. Classification (NCBI taxonomy): domain Eukaryota; kingdom Metazoa; phylum Chordata; class Mammalia; order Chiroptera; family Mormoopidae; genus Mormoops; species Mormoops blainvillei. The sequence goes on along the minus strand of PVJD01006692.1, from coordinate 54,894 downwards.
CCTGAAATGAGACCACAAGAAAAAATATCTGGAGCTCTGAAAGGGAAAGCTTTGGCCAAGTTCGTGAACAATGGACGGGGAGGGTTTCTGGAAATATGGCGTCTAGTTCTGGGTCACACTGTAAACTGTTCAGGTTTTCTTTACTCTGTTAGAATCATGTCTTTTAAATGAACAAGCTAAAGCTGTGCTGTACAATGTGGCAGACCACTAGCCATGTCTATTTAAATCAATTAAATTAAATAAATTGGTCCTGGCTAGTGTGGCTCAGTTGGTTGGAATATCATCCCGTAATCCGAAAAGTTGAGGGTTCAGTCCCCGGTCAGGGTGCATGCCCTTCCCCTCTCAATAGGCATGTCCTTGGGCAAGGATTAAAAAATGAAATTAAAATAAATGAATTTTAGAATTCCATTCCTCAGAGGCTCTAGCCCAATTCGAGCACTCAACAGTCACATGTGGCTACCGTACTGGACAGCACAGATTACAGGATGTTTCCATCACTGCAGACATGCTGATTTAGACCAAATGGTTTCTAGTCTCCTTCACCAATAAGTTCAGTAACTTTCAAAATCATTCTTCAACTGTCTTTCCTGAACTATACAACTATAACTACAAGAGATGATGATCAGACTTTTATGTTTATAGCAAAAAAAGAAAAATAAAAAATTAACATATACACTAAAAACTATATTTGGAAAGAATTAGAAGAAATAAAATTTAAGAATATGTCTGTCATAATTTCTCCTTCATATATTTATCTGCACTTTCAATATATTACTTTTCAAAATTTTCCCTTCTTGGCTGATACTGATACTGAATTTTCATGACAAGCGACTCCAATGCCTTTGCTACAGAAACAGTAAGTGATACATACCCAGGCATGTTCCCTCCAGGCCCGATGAAAGTCTTGAACATTAAGTTAAAAGACACTGGAGGGGAGAGATCATTTCCAGTAATGGGGGACTTCACATTATAATTCACAAAAAGATCCCCAAGTTCTTGCTGTCCATAGTTATCGAGCTAAAGAACAAGCCAAGAGAATAGTTAGTGTAAAAGGCTGAGAAACAATAAGGCATAAGATAAAGTATTACATATTAAACTCTATCCACTGCTGAAACTCACCCAAAATAAGAACATCCGAATTAACTTAAACTTCCAGATATCCATACTAAACCACAGCCAGTTTACACACTTTTCATTTACCAACAGAGAAATGAAGTGTCCTTCTGGGAATGACCTAAAACTCACATATGCACCATTTCACAATCAAAGATATGGCAAAGTACTTCTTGTTCAACTGCAATAGTTACAGGTTGGGGAGAATCTGAAATCATGTATAACTAAGTTTTTAAAGCTGAACTTTAACCCCCTGTGCATATTAAGTCAGGTGCGCAGCCCTGTCTATTCACTAGACGTGCGTATAGCTTTCCTTTCCCACCAGACATGAAGTTCCTCAAAGGCAGAAGCTGTGTCTTACTGACCTCTGCACCTTCCGGTTTACTGCCCGTCCTATACACTGACGATCAATGCAAACCCTCCAAGACGACACATGACCACCAACTGAAGAATTTCAAATGACCACAACAAGCCATTTATAGTAAAGAATGTTTAGAATTAAAAAAAAAAAATCTCTTAATAGAAATAAAATAATCAGATAGATCAACTTATGGCCAGAAGAACTGGCTTTGGAAACAGAAAAACCAGGGTAAGCCAGCCAACTCTCCCACTTTTGGGTTGTGTGACTCAAGACTGAGCTCTTGCCTAACCTCCCTAAGCCTCAGTTTGCTTACATGTAAAATGGTGGGGACAGATCTACCTCACTGTGAAGGGCTTCCATGAAGATTAAATAAAATATAAGGTACTAAGCACAGGAACTGGCACACAGTATTGACTCAATAAAAGGTAGCTGTAACAATTTATATTTTCTCCCCTCATAATCTGACAGACATTCACTTCACAGAAAGGTAAGCTACTCACATTAACCACGTGTCCCAAATCTGAATTAACAATTAAAAAAAATTAAGCTCTCTAGCTCTATTTCTATAGAAGTTTTAGGGGAAAGGCACTAAATACCCCATTCCCACCATTACCCAGGAGATGGGATCAATAAGGAAACGGTTCCAGTGACTTCAAGCTGTGAACACCATACACATATGTGGAGGACAAGTCAGAGAGTCTGTGAGACATCTCTGTCTCCCAGGCAATTAAAGAATATACAGTGCTTTTCAACAGAAGGCATAATAAAGAAGTCAGGAAGAAAAGATACACGCAAAAATCAAAACCCCATGAATGAAAATTTGGTAATATTTAGCAAAATTATATCTGCAAGTACCTTTTGACCAAGCAATCCCACTTCCAGGGATCTATCCCAGAGACACAGCAGCAAAAATATACAAGAACAAAGCTCCTTATCGCAGGGCTGTTTGTAACGGCAGACGGGAAAGCCCGCGCCCGCCAGGAAGGAGGCCGCTGTTCTGCAGCAAATCTCTGGGGCTGTTTTGTTTCATGAAAAAAGCAAGGTGGAGAAAGCACCATGGAGCTGCCATTTGCCTAGAAAGGGGTCACATAATAGCCATGTCCCTGTTTATATTCTGTTAAAAAAATAAATCAAGGTTCATTTTTTTCAAGGTAAAAACTGGTTACCAATGGGGGTAGAGAGGGGATATGGTGGAAGGAAGAGGGAGAGACGACTAGATCTACTGAATATACATTGTTTTGAAGATTTAACTCTGGATCTATAAACACTTTTTTGCCGCAATTATAAAATAAACAAATTTCAAAAAATAAATGTCTAAAATTTCAAACTAAAACAAAATAATGGACTGGCTGCACATTTAGCCAGTGAATGAACTACTCAGAGAGAGCGGTTCCGAGTGACGGTAAACAGTCACTAGGCTTCCCATCACTGGTACAGCCCTAAGTAAATAAAGAACAAAAAACGTTATTAACTGGTTTCAAAGTTCATATTGTTGGTGGCGGTGTTGATACTGTTATTCTGAGAGTATTAATGTGCACAATACAGGACAAAGCATGTGAATAATTATGCTGGTGTTGCTGAGAACTAGGACTTTTGCTGTAGATAAAGGAGATACAGGTTTAAGATTAATAAAGTCCCATACCTAATGTGAAGTAGAAGTACAAATATGAATTCATAACGACTCCCTCTTAAAACTGGGCTGCTCGATCCCCTTAACAGGTCTAGAACCAATGACCCGCTGACTAAGCGTCTTGCCAAAAGCATCTGATAGATTCTCTAGATCCAACCGCCAAATTACAAGAAATATGGAAACAAAGAAACATGTAAAACATCACTAAAATAATGCAAGCAGCCAAATCCAGTTAGAAGGAAACACTAAAGGAAGAACTGTCCCAACTTCGCAAAAATTTTTAAATGAAAATATAAGGAAAAAGATATGAAGAACCTACAGAAGGAAAGAGATTTTGAGAAACATATCAGGTAACCACAAAGTATGGGCTTTGTCTGAATTTCAATTTAAACAAATCCTGGTAATATTTAAGACAATCAGGGAAATGTGAGCATTGACTAAATATGTGACAATATTAAAAATTAACATTTACCAAAATAACAGCACTGAGGTTCATTTTTTGAGACTTGCCTTTCAGAGATAACAATGAAATATTTATAGATGTAATAAAATGATGTTTGAGATGTGCTTCACACAAATGTGGGGGACAAAGGTGGGAAAGTGACAGGGAATAGATTCAATAAAACTGGTAACACTGAAGCAGGCTGATGGGTGCATAAGTATCTATTACAATATTTTCTATTTTTATGTTTCAAATCTTTCACGATAACAAGCTAAAAATGACTTTACGAACTGGTACATACAGAGATAGGTCAGCAAAAATGGAGAGAGGAGAAACAAGAGAATTAACTCTGAGCTGTTGAAATCCATACAACAGGAAAAAAGCTCTTCCTACCACAAAAGGTCAATCAGCGCCTTGTGAAGAAACTGTCCTGCCTCAGAAAGCTGAAAACTAGTCATAGGCACTAACAGGTGCAAAAAATATTATTATGTGTTCAAGCAACGGAAGAGCCTTCAGCCGTGAACCCACAGGGGCCATGCCTGAGTACTAGACCATTTCCCACGTGTCCCTATCTTTTCACCAAAAATCACAATGACAGCAGTTTATACGTATCTGATATGGCATACTGAAAACAAAACAAAGCAAAACAAACCCCTAAAACAGACTGCTCTCCTGGAATGCGGATCCGAGATGAAACACAAAGTCAGTGCTCAAACTATGAATTAATATGACTTAACAAATGAACTAATCACCTCCTGCTTCTGACAAGCTACTTGGAAATAAATGAAACTGTTGTGATAGGACATACACAGAAAACTTCATTAAGTCTAACATTCTGAATAGGAAAACAGTAATTTAGGGGTAATTTGACATGCTTTTCACATCTTCTTTCTAATAATAATAAAGGTCATGCCTTTGGAAAAGAAAGGAAATGGGGATGGATGTGTAGCTAAAATGGTGCCAAATACAAGAACTGATTTTCTAAATCAGGAGTAACAATACTGTAGCAACGAGCTGCAAACAGGAATAACATAAACTTCACAAGGACCCAAAGCAACAGCCAGATTAAGAAGATTGTCAATTTAAACGAGCAAGGAGAAAATTCCTCAGTGAATGTTGGAAAGTTAGATATCACAGAGAAAAATCAGCTCGTTAAAAATTAATTAGGGAAACAGTGGAAAAACATTAAGTAAATTCTCAATGAGAAGAAACAAAGAGTTAGGCAGCCCTACATTCAGCCTCACATATTTACATACCAATGTAAAGAAAATTTGTATAAATACATCACTGGTTTATTTTACTTTGTTTTGTTTTGAACCCAAGGAAGTATGTAAAATTTCATAGGTGTGCTGTGGTGGACCTCATAATCAAATACAGTGTTGGAGGAATGGACTTTGCTTCAGTGGACACACTGGGTGAGAAATTAGCAACATATACACATGGACATGTGCATCTTCCTGGGGTGAAAACGTGCATGTCTGAAGGAGGTCTGAGACCCTCGAAAAGAGTAACTACTTCTGACAGAGAGGGTGTTCCCGCACTTGGGAAAAGTCAGAATAGTTTTCTCTATGGTCTTGTCTTCCCTAAAATTTGTCACCTTAAGTAGAAATTTAAAAGCTGTACTGGAAAAGCAGGGGCTGGGTTCTCAGGTCCTAAGAATGATGACACGGAGTCACGAACAGTGCAACCGGAAGCAGACCGAGTGGCTGACAAGACAGCTCTCGTATCTGCCCCGACGTCTCCTCATCGACACTGGCCACTGGTCATCACCCACCCCTCCTCTGGTTTTTGCTATTAAGCCCAGAAAACTGGTTTCCAAGGAGAGAGAACAAACTTTATGCCTATCCAACCGAACTTGGTTTTGGCTAAAATAAAGGGTTAGCCACAAAAGGTGCCAAGAGAGAAAATAAAAATGCAACAGGAGATGCAATAAGGGGCAGAAGGTAAACTTGACGTCCTCCTCATCGCAGCTGCGCCAGCGCCCCACGGGACTCAACAGTGGCCGAGCCGAAGAAAGACGGCACCTGCCCGGGTGCTGTGATAACGTGTCTCAAGTACTCACCTGAGCCAGGACACTTTCCATCTCTGATTTCTTCTCAGCAGAACATTTCTTATCAGACATCAATTTCTGTAAATGAGCTAGAACAACAATATTGGTACATGTCAATTTTGATCAACAGGAAAAGAGGACGATGCATTTTTGAGTTTTAATGCTGGACAGGTAAAAAGAATGAATCCGAGGACAATGTTCTTAGTTTACATGAATCCCTTGGTTGGTTTTACAGGGAAAGTCATGATATTGTCTTGATTCTTTTGTTGATTTAGAATTTCTAATTATCTGTATACATATTCTTAAAAATAAGGGATTTGATCTGTATACTTAAGAGCTGTATTGTGTACTGTAGCCTTTATATGTTACGCACAGTCCCAAAAAAATTTAATAGAAAAAAACTGAGAAAGGTTTAACCTAAACTCTTTGTTTTGATCAATCCTACTTGGAAGGGTGTTTATCTGAGGTGAAGAACCATACCTTTTAATAGATGGTCAGCGCGAAAACACTCTCCATTTTTCACATCTTTCACCATGAAGTCAGCAAATTTGTCTACATGGCCAGAGGTTCTAAGGTAAAAAATTTTCATATATATTAACACATAGATCTTACCCCATAAGACAACCCTCCTTCTATATGTTTATCCACAGTTTATATCTTTGAACCTGAAAGATGGAAGCCCCCACATCTATAATGATGCCTCTGTGGTAGATGGTAATACATGCTAGAGAAAATTCTTCCTTCCGGTAGGAAAAAAACATCAACTAGATCACACCTTCTCACAAGTTGTCATAAAACCTACACTACTTTGCAGAATCAATCCATGCTTATCCCATTTCCTGTCACTAATGTGATACAAGCAAAGGTCAAACCATGGCGAATGTGACTAGCCAAGAACTCATCTCTCATTATAGACAATAACCTTAGTTCTCTGCTACTGAACCCTGTGTGGACAGCGGTGTTATCTCTAAAGAGCTCCTATTAGGGGAGCAAGCAGCTAAAAAACAGGTTCTCCTGATCGCTCAGATCCAGCATCGAAAAACCATCTTGTCTTCACCAGCTGAAATTAGTGAAAGCCTAAAGGGTGCAAACAGCAAAAATCAGCCCTTTACTGGGCAACATTAAATGAAGTGATGAGCTACAAAATGGTAAGAATTCTTCCTTCAGTTCTATATTCAAAACATCCTGCTCTGCTTTCAACAATGTTGGTAGGAATAATTTAACTTTCTGCATTGAAACGTCAATATAAATAGTAGTATGTGATTAAAAATGTATATATACCTTTGCCCAGAATTTCGAAGAATTTATACCAAAGATATAAGGGATACGCACAAAAATTCATCTATCAGTATGCTGAGTACAGTAGAAAATTGGCAACAACTTAAATGCCTCTTAAGTGGACTACTAGCTAAATACGTTGTGACGCATGCACAAAACAGAATGCTATATTGTTATTAAAAGCGTTTTTAGAAAACTAGTGACAGGAATAAATGACTACCCGTGTTACATGAAAAAAAGCAGTGCACTGCTAACACTGATACACGTATAGGGACCTATGGAGAAAAAAGACAGGAAGGGCAACTACATATCAACACGGCTGCGAATAGTGAGTACTTTGTCTTTCTTTATTTTCTAGATTTTCATAGTGAATAGGGGTAGCTTTTTATAATCAGAAAAAGTTACTTAAATATGCACATTGGAGGATTTCAGCCCTGAGGCTATAAATCTTACTTTAAAACTGGTTCAGGGGTGAGCATGGTGCAATCAATTTCTAGGATCTGTTCCTCTTGGATAAAGTGCTGCCTCCAGGTCTGAATAATGTTGTTCTTCAAAGCACAGCCGACTGGCCCGAAGTCATACAGACCACTAACACCTATAAAAAGAGAGCAGGGGAAACGTGCTTTACCTTGTCGCTCTGAACAAATGAAGGCAAGGAGACATGAGAAACTCATACTGCAAGGCTTCACATACTCCTCAAAAATGTGCTAAAGTCAACAATTCAAATTCCTTGGTACTGAAGAGCCTTATCTCCACTAGCTGACAGAGGTAAAATTAAAAAGCTTACTTTTTACTACATGCAAATTAAGAATTTCAAGTAGGATTAGCACAAAACAAACAAAACCCAAAACAAAACAAACAAAAACCTAAAAGCAAAAGAAGTTCCTCCAGATACAAAACATAATGAAAAAATGTATTATCATTTTCTGCCACAGAAATTAGAAAATAATTTCTTGCATCAGCTGATAATAATAATAATTTTAGCATCTAATTCTCTAATTTATTCTTGGGTATTTGAGCCACCATTTAAACCTCACCAAGTTAAACATTTAGAGACCTGCTTAGCCAAACAGAATCAAGTTTCAGCGACAAAGTATCAAAAGTCTAATATTGTTTAAATGATCCCTGTCGACTATGAACAACACCGTGCTGCACTTAATCAGTGAATCATACTCGCCTACACACCTTCACACGGCACTCAGGAAAACGCCGGGGGCTATCTACACATTGCAGCTATGAAAAATGTGTTCCTATGACTTAGGGACTTTGGTTTTTCACTGCCCTTGCATGGACGTACACGGCACATGTGGCCTGTGTTACAGGGGCCCTCTGCCGCTCCCAAGTCTCCACTGCATTTTAAGAAGGCTCTCTAATGTGCTCAGTTGACCCTGGAACAACACAGGAAGTTAGGGGTGTCAACCCCCGTGCAGTCAAAAATCTGCATGACTTTCAACTCCCCCAAAACTTTACTAATACACTACTACTGACCAGAAGCCTTACTGGTAACAAAAACAGTCGATTAATACATATTTTATATATGTATTATGCACTGTATCCTTAAATTAAACTAAAGAAAATGTTATTAAGTAAATCCTAAGGAAGAGAAAATACATTTACAATATTTATTGAAAAAAGTCCACGTTAGTGGATCTGCACAGTTCAGAGCCATGTTTTTCAAGGGTCAACTGTACATGGACACACCAAATGCTTAACACCCGAGCCTCTTATAATTCCCTACTTCCTAATGAAAAAAAAGCAGTCTTCAACAATAAGTAGCATAGAGGGAAATAAAAACAGATTTTACATCAAATGGCCGATTCTAGACAAACAAAAGCAAAATATCTATCCTCTACTTTCCTTATGTGACCCCATAAGGTTAGGTATCGATAGGCAAGCCACATTTTTGACTTAAAAACAGTATTAAAGCCCCTAAACACAACTGTTCTATCACTAATCCCTTACCTCCATAAATAGCAAAGGCTTGATCGTAGAAAAACCTTCTCTTCAGGGTATCTTCCATTTTTGCTCTGTCTACAATGTCATCTTTGGGCTGTAATGACAGCTCCTACAGAGATTTTTAAATAGAAAACATGTGATTGGAGAGATGAGTAGTAATAAGAGGTTATATATGTAAATTCAGTTTATTCACCAGCAAAATTCAATATAAAATATATCAGAAAGATTTTGACACCCTTAAAAAAATAGAAGCCTTGAGTTGTTTTTCCCCTTTTGAGTTACAGGAAAGTTACCTTTACGTAATTATTTAGGAAAGTATAACCATTTCCAAGATCACAAGACTAAGCTCACTTCGCTGCAGACACTGATAAACAATATCTAACTTTTCAGTGCATCACTGTAGCAAAAACAGTGACTTAAAACTCCAAGCTACTTCAGTTTGGTGATAGGAGGTTTATTGTTCGAAAGATCTGGGGGGCGGGCAGCAAATGGATAGTTCTTTTCCTCAAAGAAAAAAAAATGTAAACACGAACCCATTATTTCCAGGCAGGGGTGACTCCATAAAAAGAACAAGACCTCCGCCTTCCAGGGAAAGCACACCGAGTGGAGGCTATGGGGGAAGGCGGGTCAGGGGTCAGGAAGGCGGGAGAGCCTCCTGCGTCAGCAGAGATAAAGCAAATGGTACTTGTTCAGAAGCTCTTTAAGGGTTTTCCTGCTCAAAGAGAGCCCATAAAGACGAACCATCCCATACCTACTTACGTTCCTATTTTACAATCCCATGACTCACCTTTGCTTCTAGAATCCTCTTCCGGGCTTTGAGCTCAGCTACTGCTTTGTCTACATCTGCCTGGGGTGCTTTATCTTCTTTCAGTTTTCGCACAAGGTCTCCCTAGCCAACGGAGAGAATTTACAGTCAGGCTGGTTTCAGAGGTCAAGAAAAGTTAGGAATGTGTTTGTAGGCCTGCCTTTCAAAAGCCTCTGGGAGAGTAAGATGATTCAAAATGTTTATCGCTTGAGAGGTCATTAGGAATAACTGAAGGTCTCTATCCTCAACATTTATAGTTCAGCAGAACATACAAACAAATATACAAATAACTATGCTCTCAGGGTTTAAGGTGATTATTACTAGTTTGTGTGTGTTTTCCTTTTGGAGAAGGGGACAAGTAGACAAGGAGGAGGGAAAAGCATTGATAAGAAGTAGGAAAGGGCGAGATTAGTATGGAGAACACAGAAGAAGAACAAGTAGACAGACCACCCTTTCCTTGAATCTCTCTCCTATCTACTTAAAAAAAAAAAATGACTCTTGGTTTTCCACCTACTTCTCTGGCCATTTCCAATCACTACTGGCCCATCTTGCTCTGCCCTTTTCTTACCGTACTGTGCCATGTGCGCATTGTAAGGTAAAGGAGGAGGGGAAAGCTCCTCCTTTTATTTTATTTCTTTTTAGGGAAAAAATAAGGGTGCGCATTATACATGGGTATAATAATCCCCCATATAATGTGAACAAAAATGGGGTGCGCATCATACATGACAAAATATGGTGATTGTCAGAGTTTTTTTCCTTGCTAATTTCTCTAGATTACTTGTTCCCTTCCAAAAACCTACTACCTGTACAGTGTGGTGGAACAGGTAATCCAGGAACATAAACAAAAAAAGACTACATGGTCTGGGAAACTCCAAGCTGAGAGATTAAAGTTGTCAAACTGACAGAGTCCTTGGGTGCCCAAAAGAAGCAAACCTTCCACATGGGCCCTTTAGGATTTTCATATATTAAAGTCATCAAAATAATAAGTGCAAAGTCAAAATTAAAAAACCCATGAAGAAACAAGTCACCATGATTGAGACTCGGTAGAAATGATATATAACAGAATTAGATGCCCCTAAAAGTATTACAATGACCAAATATACAACATAAAATGTTTAAAAGAAACAAAATCAGGGATCAAAACATGAGCAAAGAACAGAGACTCCCCAAAACAATCAGGGAACTTGAAAAAGAAGCATATAGATAATCTGGAAATGAACAATGAAAATGAAAAACTCACTGGACAGGTTAAAAACAGAAGATCAGATACTATTGAAGAAAGAACCAGTGACCTAGAAGACAGACCTAAGGAACTTATCCATGGATAACCATGGAATGAAGCAGAGACAATGAGTTAAATTTAAAAATTAGGCAATGAGACACAGAGAACAAAATGAGAGTCTGACATTGAACCAACCAGAATTCCAGAAAAACAGAGAAAATTTATATATTATATTTGAAAAGATAATGGCTACAAATTTTTCTATAATTGCGCAAAGGGATGAATTCTCAGATTTGGAGAGCACAATTAAATCCAACGATATATAAAACAAAAGTCCATGCTAGAAAAGCAGTATAAAACATAGTGCTTAAGTGCAGTTAAAGACCTAGTTTTTAATACCTGATTAGCTGATAGTGAAACCCTAAGCAAGCCAAAACCGCACTGGGTTGTTATAAAGAGTAAATGAAACAATTTAAATAGAATATTTTCAGTAGTATCTAAACAAAGTAGACATACAAGAAATGGTAGCCGTTATTGTGCTATAAAGCACCTCGGATTGGCTGTGGCCTGTTTTTCAGAGGTGTGCAACCCAACTTGCTTAGAACTGAATTATTTTTCTCTGCTCCAAACTTGTTCCTTCTCCTGTATACTGCTCTGCACTTGTTAATGACAACAACCTCTACCATTTCCCAGGTAAGAAACATCAGGTAACCCTAATTTATCTCCAACATCTGGTCAATTTCACATCAGAATTTCAAATCTAATCTCTCCCTTTCACCCTTCACAGATGGGACTGCCATAGCTGATGGTCAGTTTCTCCTCCAGAGATGTCTGCACTATCACAGCTGGCCCAGTTACCCTGGTTTATGTCATTTCTCTCCCGCCCTCATAAACCTTCTTTTCATAAGCACAGAGAATCCCTAATTTGGAGACTGCTCCTACCCCAATGCCATCGATAATATTTATCCTCTTATCCAAAAGGGCTTCCCTTTGCTTAATGAAAATTCTACCACACCCAAATATTCCAGCCGTCCAATAGCTCTTTGGGAACATGTCTCCCCTTGAAGCTGGGTTCAAGAGGCTGGGTTTTCTCCCATATCCCTTTGAGCCTCAGGGGCTGGAAATGAGATAGATGTCCTCTTTATTCCCCTCTGCGCTTCCAGACTGATTCCTCTTTCCTCCTTCTCAAAGCCCTGCTCCTTTGAAGGGCCGGTCGCCACCTGCTCCCCTTGTTGTAGCTCTTTTCCACGCGCCCGCTTACTACCCCTCATTCGGTGACAGTCTCCCTCTCCTTCGAGTCACGCTACTGCGGAATGTCCTGGTCGGGTGACGAAAAACAGTTTACAGTTATCTGAACCTAGAACCTAACTCTGTTTACACTGAGTTTTCCACAAATGCTACCTGGGAAAATGTAATTTAAAGGAAGACTATACCTCCTTTTATTCAGTTTTACAAAGAGTTGTTATGACTTGAAGCAAACAAAACCATGCGACCGATGGCAATGCCGCTGTGGTACCAGACGCCCCTCTGTCGATGTGCATCCATGGCAGCCGCACTCACAGCTGACCCGTGGCTCTAAGCGCTGCTTCCTTCAGCGCAGCCTCCCAGAGAGCCATACCCCAAAGCTCCCATATCGAAATACATATTATTTTATTATAAATTACTTTTCCTTTGTAGTCTATTTAGAGCATGATGCGTACATGTATTTTTTCTTTAATTAGGTTTAGTAGATATTTTGTGTGAATTTCACTGCAGGATAGTCATGGTGAATTCCAAAATACCTGGTGTGAGAGGGGATGCTGGGTCTGAAAGTTCAGAGCCACTGAATCAGTCCTCTCCTGACCTCTGTAGCTCAAATGACATCCTCAGTCCCCCTCTAACTTTGCTTCAGCTTCTTCATCACACAATATCTGAAATCACCCTATCCATGCACTGGTTTGCTTACGTGCATGCATGTTATCTGTTCCTGTCTTAAGACAGGAACTGTGGCATGTCAATTCTGGCACTCAAATATTTGTTGACTGACATCAAAACCTAAACCTAGCACAGTGCCAAGCACTCAATATTCAGTAAATATTTATTAGTTTATTCTTTACTCATCTGGTGTCTTTTTCCTTCCTCTGCTGACTATAGCACCTATCTTCTAAGTGTTCACAAACAGTGCTCTTTCAGGGGGATAAGAACCCATGGGAGCCTTGCTCTGAAGAGAGGTTAGCAAGTAGTAATTCTTTATTTTTTTTTTTAAATTTTTATTTATTTATTTTTAGAGAGAGAGGAAGGGAGGGAGAAAGCGAGGGAGAGAAACATCCATCAGTTGCCTCTCACACACCTCCACCTGGGGACCTGGCCCACAACCCAGGCAAGTGCTCTGACTAGGAATCGAACCCAGCAACCTTTCATTTTGTGGGATGGTGTCCAACCAACTGAGCCACACCAGTCAGGGCAGCAAGTAGTAATTCTTACTGGCTGTCTTGAAGCAGGCAGGCAGTTCTTTTGAACATCCCTTCCTGTGTCAAGTGCTGCCACTCTCACATATTTCATCTGCTGTTTCTTTTGGAGCTTCACAGTTGGAGAGAGGGCACGGGCAAATGGCCCATCACGAGCAAAGGTAAAGGCAGGAAGTACTTAAAATTAATTTTCCCGAATCACTTTTAAAATCATGATTTATAATGATCCAATCCTGAAAACAAAAGACCTGGAGGTGATCTAAACATGAATGATTCCTTAATCCTTAAGGATTCCTAATTTCTGATTATTTTTCTTCTCTCTTCTTCACCACCCAACTAAATTTTGATGTGTGTGTATGTGTATTCAATGAAACTGATGTGAAACAACAAGTCTCTACCTTACCCTTAAGAAACATCAACTAGAAGTTTAGTTCCTGGAAAAATTCTTACCTAAAGACATGTATTTGAAGTAACAGCCTGTGACTATGAACCAATGTAGTTATTACATGAGCAATCACGGCACGGGATCTTCATGGATCCTTCATATGTATCATGATGCACATTCAGCTGGCCAAGAAAAAACAAACAAAAAAACCCCACTTCTTCACCTGTGTAAGGTGTTTGGTTTTATACACGTGGAGCTAGAGGATTCTTGTTGATTGAGTTTGTCTCAAATTTCCAAGTGTTTTACAGCTAGCGACCAAAACTTCAAAAATGTTTCATTTGCTCTCTGTGGCTTAAGCAAGAGATTTTTTTTTTTCATCCTCACCTGAGGACAATTTTTTAAATTGCTTTTATACAGAGAGAAGGCAGGATGGGGGTGGGGGAGACACACACACAAAGAGAAACACTGATTGGCTGCCTTCTCCGTCACATCCCAACCAGGGACTGAACCTGCAACCTGGGTATGTGCCCTGACTAGGAATCGAACCTGCGACCTTTCAGTCTACGCGACCATGGTCCAATCAACTGAGTCACACCAGCCAGGGCTTAAGCGAGACCTTTAATGGGAACCCTCAGTTCAGAAAATCAAAGCAGAGAAGAACTGAGGGCTCTTCACCCTAAGGCTTCTTACTACTAAGATCTGCATTTTAGCTGTGCCTTCCCAATTACAGTAAAATGTGAAATACTGAAACACAAGCAATGTTATTCTGACATCTATTCCTATCATTAGTGATTCAGACAGAAAATCATCATTTAAAGACCACCCAAGAGATCATTAAAAAGGTTTTTCTATCACCCTATCTTACCAAATTCCGAAGACATCAACCATCTTAAAAAGGTTCAAAATGTTATCAAAGCAGCACGCCAGCAAAGGTTTGGTAAAACATCATTCCAATAAGCCACAATCACCTCAGAGTAACACCTAACATTTTATCAAGAGCTTACTGTGTACTGTGGGCAGTATTCACAGCACTGGCACAAATTATCTCACGTTAATGTTTTAATTCCAGTCCCATATGATAGATGAAGATGTGTGGCTACGGAAAGGTTTAAAAACCTGCTGAGAGTCACCAGCTCGCAAACGGTGGAGTTAGATACAAACTCTGGAACTGCAACTCCAGACCTACACTTTTAATTACTAGGCCCATCAACACAAAAATTGGCAGGGATGTAAAGAAAGCCAGTCTAGCAATTCTTTAAAACCTCTCCTATCTTGACAATTAAGTTTCACTACAGGTCAAAAAAAAAAATGTCCTTAGTTATTTTTCTCCACACCGGTTACTTCCTGAGAGCACCAAGCTACACCCACCTAAATCATTTCAGAGTAGCCTCTTAGAGCCAGGCAATGATTCGAAAACACCTCACCGAACCTCTACACCAGCTGTCAAGTAAAAGTCATCTCAACAGGTCCTGTTTGCACAAGGGAACCTTGAGACATGTATTTCTTCAGCTAAGGAATCCCGACACTTACACAAAGACAGGATAAGGGAGCAATTCTCGCAGGAGGGTGTGATAAATACAGTTAAATGTTGAAAACACGTAAAATGATCACAGAAAAGTGCCCTGAGGGTATCAGGGGAGGGCAGTCTTGGAGGCCAAGGGCAGGGTGCAGTATGTGAAAGAATAAATGGGAATGAGAAAGCGGAGAGGATGGGGGTAACCCTCAGCTGTAAAGGGAAAAATGGGCTGGGGAAAGGAAGCTTCTGCTGGGGAAAGGGTGCCTGATGAGATACTACTATTCCCCTAAAGCAACAGTTCTACAGCTTTCGGTCTCAGGACCCCATTATACTGCTAAAAATCCCTGAGGACCCCAAAATTCTTTTGTTAGTGTGGGCTATTTCTATCAATGCTTGCTGTGTTCAAAATTAAAATGCAAATTTTAAACATTTATTAATTCATTTAAAATAACAGTAATGAATTTTGCAAAATTCTAAAATTTCCCCAAAGCTTTATTATTGGCCACAAATACTAACAATTGTTTTCTTGAAATGACAAGCTCACTTCACTTAGTTTCCAGAAAATGAATGCCCGATACTCAAGACTGGATAACAACACTTTGTCAGACATTTTACAAAAAGTGCTCAATAAAAGAGACAGATAGTTCAGCTTGTAACTCAATCACACACGTGTTTGCCCTGAGACAGGCATCCAATTTCCACACGCTTTCTGCATCCTTCACATTTTTGTCGCACAGAAAGTTACAATTTTTGTATGTGTACGAGAATAAAATTAATAATTTGTACTGCTCTATGAAGAACACTCTAAAGCAAAACTGACTAAAGAAAAAAACTCTGAGTGTGACGGAGAGTACAATGACTTGGTTTGCTGCCCCTCACGTGGTCAGTGCTAAGGGCAGTTTTACCCACCACCGCTTCTGCACCATCAGTGCAAATGTCAACGCCGTGAAAAACAAGAATAACATCTTCATCTTATCATAACGTGGCTTTGACCTTGGGGACCTCCAAGGGTTTGTACACCACAGTTTTAGAACCACTGCCCTAGAACAACAGTTCCCCAATAAGACACTCCAGGACGGAGTTTTCATTAGTACATCGTAAAAAAAGACAATGTATTACATGTTTTTTCAAAGTTAAACCTACTAAATATAAAAGACTCTTCTTTATTATGTTATGGTTTTTTGTATTAAAATATCTTTTCTTTTATGAAGTGAAAGCAGAATTCAGATGGCACTTTGATGACTGTTATCATTTTTTTTAATGTCCTTATTTGGTGAAATAAAGGCTGGCTACCCTGTGTTAATTATTAATTTTTTTAAAATTCAGCTATCATAGGGCGCCCTTCATCAAACAACTGGTGCTTTTTTCTTGATGTTCTGAAGTCTTCCTAGAAGTTCTATAACTAGTTCTCCAGTAAACAACTAAGAATATGCCCCAGGAAAATACATTAGAGTCAAACAAACCAAACCTTTAAAAAGCAACCGCATGCACATAGCCCAGCAGATTGGCAAGTTTATAGGAAACACATAATTATGTGACACACATCACAGTAACAAGGTCAGTTGTTAAGCCCCTTAAAATTCCCACTTCAAGTATATCTATGATGGCACAAACTTCACAATGGAATTATATAAAATGTATAAATGGGACAGTGTGTTTCATTTCCTCATTAGCCAAAAAAAAAAAAAGGGGGGGGGGTAGTATCTAGATGATCTTTAAATCCCCTTCCAGATGACTCTAGAAGAATCACTGATTCAAAGTTCCAGGTAGTTAACCTCCCATGCGTTGTCCTGAAAAATTAGGAATCCAACCTAACTTACATAAACTACCTTACAGATTCAGAAAATATCTTTAAAAAACTAACAGCAGAGCCCACATAAACAATACGCAAGATAATAACAGCATCGAAAAACGGTCAGTGTCCTTAACTGCTTCCGCAGTCTCAGGATAGACAGATAATTTGCACTGCAGTTCCAGGCTAACGTGGCAGAGGGAGGGGTTTGGGAACGTGTTTTTTTAAAATTAAATGTAGTCTCCCTTCTAAAGTGAAGGATGTGAAAAAAAAAGAGTTACAGAAAAGGCAGAGGAACCACACCTAATTTCATTTGGGGAGAGTGGGTGTTGGGAGACGGGGAGTAAGCAGCGTGCTGATATTAATAATGGAGAAAAAATTGAGCCCACAGTGAAACTGCAAAACAAAATACATTGAATCAGTCTGGCTCGCACTAGCAAGAAGCAGACCTTGCAAAGTGGCAGCATTTGCTGGATTTGTGGCATCTCTAATCCAATCGATCATTTCCGCGGGAGGGTTCCACCCTCCGCAGCTGAGACAAGTTATTGCATCAGGCGTCAGCCCCGGCCGGAGAAACCCGTTCCGGGTTTACCACTAGGTTCCGATCCCAAGCCCTTGGCTCCACCGACTGGATGTGAGAATCCATTTGCAACAACCTTTTCCTTGTCCTCTTCAAATTCTGATACCCCTGGAGTGCCCCGGGAAAAAAGGGGGTCTGTCCAAATCAAGTCCTCTAGCGCATGAAACTTCCCTCAAAACGTTCCACTCGCAGGGCTGACCTCACCGAGTCATTCGGCAACATTTTTACAGTGTCCCCGCGGTTTACAATCTGAAAGCTCACTCCTTCCGAATGGCCCTTTCGGAACCCAGAACAGATGACAGGAGCGAAGGACGAAGAACTCACATCATTATTAGAAGGGGGGAGGGGAGTTCAACACCTCCCCACCTCCACGTTTCAACTATTTTATTTTCCCAGCCCCTCGTCGGCTAACTAAGCAATGAATACAGGACGATGTCAAGGAGGAAACACCATTCAATGCATCCTTAAGATTAAAAAAAGAGTCTAGCCGTAGGAAGACAGAGCCGGCAGCTCGTAATGGACCAGGGAAGAATTCGGAACCCCGCTACCCAGGGTGCACAAAGAACACGGCGGAGATCGGAAAACTGAAGTTGAGGTTACTGAGCTAGGACAGGAGGGAAACCAAAAAGGTCAGAGATTCCAGCCCCCTTGTGGAGCGGAGGCGCGGGCACTAACTAGCATCTAGGGAAAGGACAACAGATCCGAGCAGAGGAACGCAGCATGTCCACGGGGACCCGAGGGAGTCACCCAAGATGAGGGGAAGACGGAGGTCCACGGAAGGGAGGGTGGCCGACGCACGCCGGGACCTGGGTCCAAAGTGGGGGAGGCGAGGAAGATGCCAGGAAACCGAGGGATCCCAGAGGATGAAGGAGAGGAGTAACCGGCGAGGTGGACGGGTGCCCGGGGAGGAGGGAGGGGAAACAGGAGGGAAAGCGTGGGGCTGAGGGGAAGGCGCAGATTGCCGGTACCTGCTGTCGCACGGCTAGCCTGAGAGGTGCCAGCACCTCCTCAGCCCCGGCGCCGTCCATGCTGCTCCCCGAGGCGGCCGCGGGGAATAAGGTCGGGGCGGGAGCGCGCGTGCGGAGGGGCCGGCGGGGCTGGAGCGGAGGCCGGGCCGGGAGCCGGGGGGACAGCGAGAGCAGCAGAGCAGCGCGGGCGGCTCTAAGCAGCGCCGGGTGCGGACAGGGCATGAGCCGGCAGTCCGGGGCGGTACAGCAGGGGGGGCGGCGGAAGCGGCGCGCGGGGCCGGGCCCGGAGCATGATGAAATCGTCGCGTAAATGCCGCGGCGCGCGCGCAGCCGCACATTCCGCACGCCGAGACGCGGCGCGCGGTCGCCGCCCGCAGATTCGACACGAAACGCGGAAGGACCCAGCATCCTCCGGCGCCCGGCGAAGGCTGGGTCCACCTGGGACGCCGGGAGAACCGTGGGGTCTCAGGGAGCGGCCCCTGCAAACGTATTTGCACAGCGATGCGTCAGGCCACACCAATAGGGTGGACGTTCGAGGACGCAGCCCCATCCGAGGCTGCAGACTGAAACGCGCACCTTCAAAGCATAGGCATGTACGCGGGCGTTGACTCTCGAGCTGACCCACGGAAAAACACGCATCTGTGTCTGTTCTTTGCTTTGCTGGGCCTTTAAGGGTCATAAAACATCAAATCAGATAAGGGCTTAGATTCAGTGTTGCTCCAGCTCAGGCGTTCCTCAGATGTGGAAACGGCACGTCTGGAAGTGTGATCGTGTGACCTACACACACATTCACATGAAACCTCCCCACAACTCCCATATCCTTGGGATAAAGTCCAGTCTTCCCCCGCTCTCCCTCTCGGCCTCATTCACTCACAGCCAGCTACCCCCCCGACCCCAACACACCCTCCACACCCTGTTAACCAGCCTTACAGGCTTTTTGCCTTTGGCCTCCCTGAACATAGTGCTTCCTCCTCCACGTGGAATATTTTTTCATCTCCACCGCCCCAACCCAGCCCCCATCACATCCTAATCTCCTAGTCCCTTCAGCCTGGTCTATGCCTTACACCTGGGAAGGTTCTGTACAGAAACAAGATTCCATTCAGGCAAGCTCCAATGACAGGCCATCTATTGGAGGGACAGCTGGGAGACTCGCAGGTCAATGGGAGTCTGGGAACCAGGCTCAAGGATGCTCAGACCCGAGGCAGCTCCACATGTCCAAGAAGCAGACACTGGTGTATGAGTTAGGAACTGCATTCGGCTGCAAGTAACAGACATGAAAAACAGGCATAACAACACAGTGCTCTGTTTTTCTAAAAAGAGGTGCAAAGGCAAGAAATCCAGGCAAGTGCAAGGCATAAGGATATTGGGGCCGAGTTTTTTGAGCTTCTCTTGGCTTTTCCTTCAAGACGACTGGCGCAGAGCTAACCTCTAGACGCACTTCCCAGGCATCAAGGACAAGGAAGAGGAAACTGCCTGTCTCCTCAGGAGCCCTCCTGGAAACCCCCTCAACACCTTCTGCTGCCATCTCATTGACCAGAACTGGACCTTAGGCTGTAATGGCTCATTTTATGTGATAATGGCGATGGTGCCCCAACATGGTGAATGTTCTGGATGACACTGAATTGTACACTTAAAAATGGTTAAAATGGTAAACTTTATTTATGTACATTTTATTAGGTACAAGAGATTAAAAAAAAATACAGGAGTTAGTGGGTATAAGTAGCAACCGCTAGCTTGAGGCTTGAAGCTGGGCACCCAAGGAAGAAGCCACCTTGGAAAGAAAGCTCTTCCCCAAAGCTGAGACTCGGGCCCCAAGAAAAAGACCATTCAAAGGGGCAGACGTTGTTCCAGTTTGCGAGTGGTTGTTAAATTTGATTGGGATCACCACCACATTGATTTGGTTCAGGTACATAAACGGGTCCCCAAGTCATTGCAGCCTGATGGGCATACACGGCATGACCCAGGGCACCGGGAGAAGCATGTAACTTTGTACCAATCAAAACAAAGCTGGACTGTCTGGGTGTCTGAGCAATATGCAGGTGCCGGGAGGCATCTTTGGGGCTGCTATTGGCAGCCTCGGGTGAAGAGGATACTTCGGAAGCAGCCATGTCTACATGAATTTTCTTGTTTTCATTGTATGTCGACAAGGATCACAAACCCCACAGAAGAGCATGCAGTACCTTGACTGTAGGCTCTTTATTGGGTGAACTTTGCACGTTTGACTGTAGATGGTCTGAAAAGCTGCAAACAAGGCACAATTTTGTTTCAAGTGTTGTAAGGGCCTGGCCAGTGTTGTTTATAGATCTGCTCTATTCCCAGTGCCTAGAATAGTGCCTGGGATGTCCTATGTGCTTAAGAAATTAATAAACATTAGGTGTCTTTATCCTTTGCCTAGCTAATTCTTTTCAACTCTCTTATTTCCATTTCATTTTGCTGAGTTTTTGTTTTTCCTGCCCTCAATATCCTTACCATATCTGCAGCAGTATGTTTTCTTTCTTGAGCTAATTTCTATTTTCTTTCATTTTATTTTTCCACTGTTTTTTCTGTACTCTCCCTTCTTGGAGGCAATCATTTCATTAAGTTTTTTAATGTTTGGCAATTGTTTGGCTACAATTTTTATCTGCTCTTTGGAAGTATTTTTTTTTTTTTAATGCAACTCCCTGTCGAAATTGAATTATCGGCGTGGCAGTGCAGTGGCATTTTCCTGGTGAGGACCCTGCACCTGCCATGTGCTTTGCCTGTCCTTTCCGAGGCAGGGAGAGATTCTTTGCAGCTTCCTAATTGATGACTCATCTTTAAATGAATGGAGTTTTTCCTGGACCAGCTCTTTGCTGGAGAGACCAGGGCAACATTCCCCGGCAGCTGGGATTTTTGTCATAATCCAGGGTTTTAGATGAGAGCTGGATCCGTCTTCAGCTCTCAGCCCAAGCTTGTTTGGGCACCTTTGGCAACACGAAGACACTGGCCTCTCTGAAGGAGATTTGCATGATTTCATTTTCACTTCTTTTCACTTCCTACCTAAATGCTCAGAACAGAAGGTCATGTTCTGGTGCGTGGGAGGCAGAGACAGAGCGTGGCAAGAGTGTCTGCACCTGAGCCTCGTAAGGACCAGGCTCGGGGCGGGGGGTGGGGGGGAGCTGCAGGCGGCAGAAGACACAGCCCTCCCGCCCTGGGTCCGGATGCCCAGGTGTGATGCCACAGCAGGCAGGGAGGGCAAGAGCTTCCCCCCTTCCTCCGGGGATCCGGGCCTTGCCAGCAGGGGCCCAAGGGACCACAGCTGGCTTTGGCATCATGTCAACGGAGATCTTGGGTTACAGGGGACAGAAAGCAGCCTGACCAAAGCCTGCAAGCACCCAGCTTTCCTTTTTCTGTCCACCTTCCACATGTCCCTGATGCAGCCATCAATGACAGGGCCACTGATGCCACATGCCACCACTCCGTGTGGGCCCTGCTTGACATAGAGCCTTTTAAGATCCAGTAACAGAATATCCGACTCTGCACACATGGGGCTGCTCTAGACTTGCCATGTCTCTCAGGGGCCCTACCTCAAGTTTCCTGGAAAGAGGGTTATATGAGGAAAGAACTAAAATGTATCAGCTGCCAAAGGCTAATGTCCTCTATTTTGATTTTGCCTTTATAGAAAAAATGTTGGGGCAGCATCATGCTTGAGCTCATCCTCCCTGGAGGCCATGTCATTCATTCGGAGTGAAGATCAAAGGAACCAAATGGTAGCAACAGCCAAGTGTAATTACCAATAACCTTACACTCTTTACCATGGTAAAAAACAAACAAACAAACAAACCAAAAAAAAAACACTCACCCTGTCTACCATGGGTTTCACATTACAATATGATCCATCTCTGGAAATGTCTCTTTCCTTTTATAATCTCTTCATGTACGTTCGGTTACCCTGGGCCTTGGGTCTTTGTTTAGCTATTAAAAAGACTTTATCTCAACCCAAAGACCCCATTCATATCCCCTCCTGCCATGAATTGTGGGGAGTTCACGTGAAATGCTTTCTGGAAACCTGCCTAAAACCAACTAAACAGTCTAAGGGGAATTCTGACAGGAGGAGTTTGGAGAGGGTTAAATTTGGAGAGGATTCGATTCAATGGGTAAGAGGGTTAGAAGTTGGACCTAAGAGAAAAGAATTCATGGAGAAGAAAAAGATTCTTTGTTGTATTGGAAAATTATAAACCTGAAGCAATTGCCACTGCAACTTCGTTCAGGAAATGAGCACGACTACCCACTGGGTGTCAAATGATGTATTTAATGTTAAAGATACCAAAATAGGTAAGACATAGGCCCAGCCCTGCGGGGCTTACTGGGCAGTGGAGAAACTATTTGACAGTTTCAAAGGAATCATCAGGAACTCAGGTCAACAGTCCATTGTATTTTCATTGCCTTTTTCCCTCATTGTGGAAACAATGCTTGCTTATTAAAGAGAATTTGGAAAACAAAGAAGAAATTAAAAATCATCTTTGGTCCTGCCACCAGAAGTAATCACCGTTAATAATTTTATCTTTTTTGGAGATAAATATGGTTATACTAAGTGCTAACATTGATGAAATGCATTCTGGGGGCCAAGGGCTGTGCTAGATTCTCATTTAATCTGAGCATCAGCCCTATGAAGTGGGTAGCATCGTTGTGCCCATTTTACAGATGAGGAAACTGAGGCTGTGAGGTTGGCTGCCCGGCCTGGTCTTATAACTGCAACTGGCAGAGGTTGGGTTCGTCCAAGATCTGTTTTATCCCCAAGCCCAGGAGCCCAGGGCCCGAAGGCACCAGCAGCTGAGGCTTTGTCCGTAGAGGGCCGAGGCGATTGTGAACACAGCCCTATGGCTGTGACTTAGATTGGCTTTCAGGGGACTGATGTCTAATTCCTACGGAGAGACAGGGCTGAAAGAACGATATACTCGAAAAAGAAAAAGACAAGAAAAAACTTGGCCCTTGGGGGAACTCTTTAATAGGAATGCAAAGGCAAGGAAAGAATTCCTGGTCACATTCTGGGAGGAGTGCTCGATGACTTGAAGGCTGCACCTGCTGGTGTACTGCTGCCACCTGGTGGAAAAGTGGGGTATGACAGTGTCCTTCAAGATCAGCCCTGAGAAACAGATACTCCCTGGGATGGAAGAGAAGTGTTTGGAAAGAAATTTGCAAGGTTTTGCAAGTCTTGCATTCTCAGGTAAAGACAAAAGTTATAACTGTTACTGTGACTCCCCAACTCTCCCCACATCCTGATAAGGCTTGGCAAAACTCAGTTATGTGTATTTTCCTATACTTATAAAAAGTTTTCTACTTTATTATAATGAAATTACCTCTGATGTTCACCCACCTTTTAAATACTTAGTAGATACACTAGGTCGCTTTCAGGAGTTGGTTGAATGGCGTGGAACGTCCAGAAAAGGGCACAGAGTAAGTAATCAAAAGTGCGCTCTGCTGCGCTCCGCTGCTTCACTCTGCCCGGGACACGGCCACCACCACCCTGGTGCCAACAGCTGAAGGGCCCTCCTGCCCCCGCACTCGTGTGTGCAGACTGCTCAGATCAATGCTCCTTGGTGTCTCCTTTTCTAACATAACCTAGAGAATTGTGATCGTTGGTTTGCATCTCTCTGAATTACATAAAAATATGTTTAAAATAAAGTTATGTCAAACACTGTGAAGTGTGTGTGGTCTGGACCTTCTGTCCAAGACAGATGAAAAGTCCTGTCCGGATGTCTCAGGGACTTGAGAACGCGAGGACTTAGTCTCAGGCTCAGGGTGGGCCTCGAAGAGTCTATAAACACCTTAGAATATTAGGTGAGATGGAACTTGTTGGAAAATGGGTGCATTCTTCCAGGGAGAGGATCAAGAGCTTTCATTGGCTTTGAAAATGGTCCCTGACCAAAACTTGGTGTTTCAGCTTGGAAGTCCAGTGAGGGTGGAGCTAGGGACACTGAAGCGTGGGCTGCAAAGGGACCAGTTCCGCCCTCAGCTCAGGCCAGTGTGGCAAGAGCAATATCGGATCCAGGGGACGGTGCCACAGAAGCTCCTGGCTTGCCCTTCACCAAAGCTGGGATGGCGTGGGGGGTGGGGGTGGGATGGCAAAGCTGCTGCCGCGGTCTGGTGGCCGGATCAGTAGCCTCAGTGGGCACAGCACAGAAAAGGAAGCCCGCCTTCAGGGCCAGAGCAAACACTCAGCTACACTGCTTGTGTAAGAGGAGGGAATTCCTGGAGAGCAAGGCTTTTTATAAAATCCCTAATATCTCTGACTTTTTATTTCAGAAATAAAGATTGTACCATTGAACTCTATTTAAATCCGTCAACATATCCTAGCACCCAACTTGTAAGCAGCTCCTTTACCATCCCTACCATCACCTGGCCCCCAGCGCTGACTCTAGAAATCTTTCGAGTTGTCTCTAGGAGTCGGCCTTCCTCAGCAGACCCCGTAATATTGGGTTGCTGATTCTCTACGGCTCTTGGCTGGCTGTATGGATCGTGATATTCATATACTTACATCTCTTAACCTCCACCAGACTATCGACTCTTTTTTTATTGCCTGCAGTGCTGGCACATGCATTGAAAAAACACTTGCTAATCAGTGTCCCTGTGATGGATGACACATTCATTCACCAAATACTTACTGAGAAGCCTCTTTGTGCCAAACGAGAAGATAGGCACCGAAGGGTACAAAGACAAGACAGCCACTGCCTCTGGCCTCTGGGTGAGAGAACAGCAGCCCAGTAATTACCCCACTGTGGGGTAAATGCTAAGCATGAAAGTAAGTACAAGGAAAGAAGAGACATGCTTTGATGGGCAATCAGGGGAGGCTTCACAGAAAAGGTGACATTTGAAGGCTGGGTGGAGGTTTTCCTTGCAGCGAAGTGACAGAGCATACAGGCAGAGGGAGATATGACAGAATGCAGAGTAGCTCAGGTGATGGCGTCCAGGGGAGGACAGGTGGGTGGAGCAGTGCTGGTGACATACGGCTTCGAGCGTCCATGGGGGCCAGATCACGAAGAGCCTCACAGGCCATTTTTATAAGGTGTTTGGATTTAATCCTACTGGCAACATGGAGTCTGCGCAGGCTGCTAAGCAAAGGAATGCCAAGCATCTGTGTTTTAGGATGATTCTTTTGCACCCGCGTGGCAGATGCATGAGCGTACCCAGTTAAGAGGCTGCAGGTGATCAGGACCTGGACTACAGCAGGTAGAACTGAAATACCTTTCTGCTCCTCTGGGGCCAGCTGTTCCCCTTGGTGGTCTGCAGGCAATCAGCTTGCCCAGAGGCAGAATGCAAGGCCCACTGTCTCACCTACCACACGGTTTTCCTTTTTACAAACCCCGCCTCCCTTTATTCCATGAAAGTCTAAGCTTGACTGGTCTCCCTCATATAAGAGTATCAGCCATGATGAATGTCTGAGTCATCCTTTGATGGTTACTTCTGGGGTCTCCATCAAGATCTGCCCACCTTAGTCCTTTCATTGGAGTCTCTATGCGACATCTCTTCTGGACACCTTGAGTTTTGAATTGTCTTCCACTGGCCGCTCAGGTGGGTCTCAATGGGTGACGATCAAGGTCTTTGACTCCTAGGTGCTGAATCTGGTTCCTGGGCTGTCCTGGCCCCACAGCGGCTGCTTTTTGCCCCACTGGTCCTTAAGGACCTTAAAGGTCCTTAAGGCTTCAGCATCTGACCTCTGTCAGCTGGCCAAGGACAGGGAATCTGATGTCTCTTTTTGTCTTTTTCTTGTTATTCTTGTTCGTCTTGAAGATTCTAGGATTTGGAACCCTGGTGTGTTGCCTTGAGAACACAAGATAGTAGTTTAATCAGGCCACTGTCAGGTGCAACCACAAGGCTGAAAATTCAGTTACATCATGTCCAACATTGCTGATTTTATTATATTTTCCCACCATCGATAGAATTTTTTGTGTCCTCTGTCTTTTGAGACCATATTCATTTTTGCCACTTCTCTGTGTAACTGTAAATGAAAAAAACCTTGTCTTTCCCCGTAAGGGAGGAAATACTTTCCTTTTAAAACAGTTAATAATTACATTTCCTTCGTATCTGTGCAAAAGCATTTTGAGACTTATTGAGATGTAGTGCACATACCATACAACAACCCATTTAAAGCATAATTATCATGGCTTTTAGGGTGGTTATAGAGGTGTTCGACTGTTAAAAATAAAACGCGACAGTGAGAAGCAACAGCAGTTATTTGAGATCCAAAAGGAACTGCAATTTTCGGAAGCACTGATTAAGGAATAAACCCAAATAGTGTTTCAATTGGGAGGTGAAGGCAAGGGATTTGTATTGGAGAGGGAAAGGGGGAATAATTACACGAAGAGAAGGAAGGATTTCAATAGGTGCAAATAAGCTAAGATATTCTTCAGCTATAATGATTTTCCCATGATTATTACTATAAGGAAAGTTATTTAATGTAACTTCATCAATCCAGAAGGATTTATTTAAATACAATGTTGTCCCCACAGAAGGGAAAAGATAGTGACTGCAAACCCTCATGCAGAGCTTTGGGTTTTGCATTTCCCATCGTGGCCATGGGGTGGCGCCCAAGTACACATACAGGCCTCTACCACGTTTGTTTTATGAGATCATCTATAATGCGGAGGATGAATTCGCTCAAAATACAAAAGTATGGTTGGGGAAATTTTACCTGATGCTCCATAGGTGACTAAAACTTCCCTTATTTATAAGTATCAAAATCCAAGAGACACTGTAAAGCTAGGGCAAGACTCAAAATCCTACCTCAAGATTCACTTGAACATTTAGAAATAGATTTGTTCTCTTTGCCCAAGTGACAAAGCTTTAAATATGTTTCAGCAATAACCGGCAGTTTTTCTCGTTGGAGGAAAAAGTTTTCTTCTGCTAAAGGATAAGACTTTAACTTATTTTTTAAAATACCAACTTGGGATATCTTTTTTTCCACCAGGAAGGAGGAAATAAATCAGTTTCTGTACTTCAGGAATTATGTAGACTCTTCAAATAGAACAGGAACTTCATGGTCCATATTATCTCTAAAGTTCCAGAAAGGTAAGAAAAGTAATGATATTTTAAAATCAAAGCTGTCAGTTTAGATTAGTTTAACCTTTCTCAGCCTAAAGTTCTACCTTTTGCACTAATGACAATGTGTACACCACCAAACCTCAAACTCGCACCGCGTGACATTCCTATAGGAAGACCCGTCTCAGACTAACTCCTTTTCCAATAAAGGCTACCTTGCTACATTCCAATCTTGTCACCTATTGTCAAAACTAATCTATACACTATCACATACCCAACAGGTACAAGTTGTACTTGAAAGAGACAGTATCAGACATGTTCCTATACGATGAAAAACTAAGGAATTTGGTATACTGATAAGGACACCAAGACATCAGTGTTTGAACCACAAATACTGCTCTTAAGCCCTAGGCAGGGGTGTCCAACCGGAGGCCCCGGGGCCGCATGCGGCTCGGGGTGGCTGTGAATGTGGCCCAATACGAAATCGTAAATTTTCTTAAAACACTAAGAGATGTTTTGTGATTACATGTCGCAATGTATTTCATGTGTGGCCCAAGACAACTCTTCTTCTTCCAGTGTGGCCCAGAGACAGCAAAAGGCTGGACACCCCAGCTAGGCTATGTGCTCAGGGACCCATGATCCCCAGTGTAAACGCACTAAGGGTTCTACCGCTGCGTGTCCATTCCTACTGCAGAGACGGAACGCTCCAGCTCAGGAAAAGGCTTTCAGAAGCACATAGCTCTGGACACAGATAGGTGCCCCAAGGTTTCGGAATCAAAAGAGGACATAAGGTATGGGCAGCTTCTTCCTGAGACTTTCAGATAAGAATCTGTGATTAGGACTTACATTTTATTATTTGTCTCCTCCTCTTGATACTTCTATACTTTCCTTTGAGTGAGTCAAGGTGTTAGATTGTAAAATGACTCCCATAGTCCTTTTTGCCTTTCTCTCAGCTGTCTTCTCTCCTATAAACTTGTTGATCCCCTGATTCACCTATCTCAGACAATTGCAATGGCTGACATTTTCCCCAACTGACAAATCTGCCATCTGGCTTTACATTAGATCCCTTTAATAAGACCCGCTAACATATCTATATGTCTTTACTGCAACTTAGGCCCCCCAACCATTAACTGCTGTTCCTGAAATGTACAAAAGCATCAAAGGAATTCAAGGAATGTCATGGATAAAAAGAGACCTGAGACTTATTCTCCCGGTTTGGTCTAGGCCAGCGAGAAAGCTGGATACAAACTGGTTCCAATCTTTTTTTTTTTAAATATCTGTGATTGTTCTGATACTCCTTGAGCTCCTCCTTTTTCTGATATCCAGATGAGTATATATTATCTACATTATTATCTCAAGCCAACATCCAGTGGACGATACGCACCAAGAAGACAGAAAAGTCACTGAGGCCGGCCTGCGCATGGTCTTGGATCTGAGTTTGACCCCAAGGGCGGAGTGAGGAATTATAATGAGAGAAACAGGGCAGTCCTAGCCTGGCCACGGTATAGATACAAGAGTAAAGATATTAGTAGCCAGAACCAAAGACGAACTTATCACCCACCTACCCACAGCTGAAATCACAAGATTTCCCAGGAAAATCACGAATGACTGAAAATTCCTACCCTGACTATAATACAGTTGGCTCGGGTACAGTTTGCCCCCTTGATAGTTTTTAGCCAATCGGCCAGCCCGGGGACAAAACAAAACAGAAACTTCCACTGACTGAAGGTTTTCCCTCTATAAACCCTGTTTTGCCTGTTTGGTGACAATTTATATATGATCGATCTCTCTTAATATATGAATAAATGTCACCGACGCCTTCAGCGAAATTTGATGTCTCTGAGATTTTCTTTGACAACGATGATGTCAACATTTAAGACAGGGAATAAAAGTGGGGAAGTTGGTTTGGAAAGGTGTTGGGGTTTTGAACATACAGAGTTTGTGGCGCTCAGAAGGCCCACAGCAGCTAATTAATAAATTAAAAGGGAAGGCGGAGGCCGGAGCAGAAATTAGGAGTGAGTAACACAGAAGTGGTATGGGAGATTTTGTAATACAGGGTCCGGTATAAATAATGGCCCTTTTTTATTACAAAATCTTTTATTACAAAATCATAAGCATGTCATTCTAGAACATAATATCACACTCAAGCACACCATAGGACACTGTAGGTGAAATGTTCAAATTAAAACTGTAAGTTATTGCACCCACATTATTACCCCACCAACCACACTCGAGTGGGCCTTCCTTCTGCCAGACCCTGTAAATCATTCACAGAATCCTTTTTGCTAAATTGGTAAGTGGGCTGCGAGTTGCAGCAAATGGGAGGTGTGGGCGTAGGAATGGAATACTGATGACTAGCTCAGAAATTTGTTGCTGGGAAGATGCGGTGAAGCTCGAGGGGAAATGAGTTGAAATTTCTGTATGAGGAAGAACTGCGCCTGTTTGAAAGATAAGGAGAAGCTGATGAAGAGGTAGACCTGAAAGGTTCATATGAGGTGGCGTAGAATCCTTCAGTAGTGGGGGCCACAGCTATGGATGCGGTCAGGGCTGGGCTTAAATATTAACTCTTCTGCTGACTAGTTATCAGACACTGGACATCTCGTGTACACCTGCTGAGCCCTGACCTCATTTGTGAAACTGAGGAAGCCATTCCCCTACCTCAGGGAGCTGTACGTATCAGGAGAGATTCTCCACACTGAGTGCTTGGTGCAGTGACCAGGACATAGGAAATGTTCAATAAGAGGGGTCTACTGTTAAGAGATTAAGAGAGAGCAGAATCGATGCGCCAAGTCCAGGTGAGAAAAGATGGGATCAAGCTCATAGGTGAAGGAATTAGGCCTGAAAAGGAAGAGGGATCCCTCCATGGTGGTGCTGAAAGATGTCTACAAATTCTTTGGTGCCCCTTCCTCCAATGAGGGAGGCTCATTCCCCTCCTCTGGAGTGTAGGTGGTACTTGATGACTCACATGTAACTGACAGGAAACAGAGAAATTGGCCTGTGACACATGGTAAACACTCAATAAGTATTTGTTGAATGAATGATCATTCCTGCCCCCTATGGTCATCCTGGTTCAAGTAGGAGAAAAAAAGCTTGTCAATAAATAGCTAAAATAAAAACGGCTTTAATGTAATAGTAAAGGAATCAATCAAGTATTACAAATATAGAAGACTGTATTTACCTGGAAGTTAGGGATGGTTTGATAGAGAAGGAAACATTTGATCTTGAAGAATAAGTAAGAATTTTCCAAGAAAGTCAAGTAGGAAGTCTTTGGAGACAGACCAACACCTTTCACAACTCCTATTTTGAGCAGGATTCCTTCACTCCAATCTAATCCTACTTTGCTAATACAAATATTAACAACTATTTTGCTGGGTTTCAGTCTTCTGCTTTTGTTCTCTAGGCAATGAGAGCCTGCCAATGTTAGATGCAAAAACAACTCTACGAAACAGATTATTTTGGACAGAGTGGATGAAATTAATTCAAGAAAAAAAGAGGATGTATTCTCAGCTTCTTCCTGAGAAATATTTTAATTTCTCATAATTTCTAAGCCAGATGGAAGATATTCTTCCTAAAAATGGTCTCCTTATTACTTCTAACCCTTCCTCTCTGACACCTGGCCAAGGGCCCAGGAAGCATCCTGGTTCCCCACCAGACAGGTGTGTACTATTATTTGCTCACTTGGTGCAGATCAGGAGCCCATCAGATATTGTACACACTAAACCAGATTGGCAGAAGGACTCGAAACAGCCAAATGCAGTCATCTGCTTTGTCATTATCAATTCATTAGTGATTTTATATATTGAGACAATTCTTAATTACATGACAGCATGGAAAATCGTATTACGTGAGAAAGGAGAACTTGCTAAGCCAACAGATTCCTCCGAATGGGAATTTGGAAAGATCTCTCATTTGCAGCGGGAGACATAGATCAATACTGACATTCACTAAAATGTTTTAATGAGAAGGTTCAAGCATTTTGTTTTAAGAAGCTACTGGCCTAACAAGACCTGCCACTGTCACCAATGCTAATTAGGTACATTTCCATGAAGCTGTCTAACTTGTTCTACTGTGCCTGTAAACTGCTTTGACAACTTTAAAGGAAATAAAAAGGAACTAAGGAATAAGGATGGGAAACAGAAGGGGCCAAGGAGCCAAGCCCTTTTCAGTTTGAGGATTTTGAACTCTGTCATGCTTGCTTCTCACTCAGCCTTGCAATCAAATTCTTATTTTTGCCAGCTTGTAACCATTACTGCATTTAATAAAGGTTCATGGTCGATGGGTATTTTTATACATAACTGCAGTTTCAAACTGATTATCAGGAATTTAACCAGCAAAGCAAGGTAACATTTCGATGATTTGATTTGTGATCATAGTTTGTATCACCCACCAAGCCAGGGGCTAGCAGACCAGGACAGTACAAAGATTTGGAATTCTTCCCTCTCCAGTGTTTTGTTTGGTTTGGTTTTGGGGGGTAAAATTATGCTCCGAGACTAATTTTGTCTTTGCCAGCCATTCATGGAACACAGGCACCCTGCGGGAATGTCACAAACCAACAGCGTCCAGGATAATCTCTTAATAAGACAAGAACAAAATAACATATTCCAAAGCAATGACAGATTAATTATACTATTATTCGAGGAAGGGGAAGTGAAATAAAATAATCTCCAAGTTTAGCTGCAGTGCACCTGTTTCAACAAGCAGGCACCCGGGAGAGCCTGCTTTAACCAACCTGGAGCTGGCGCCCAGCTGCCAGCGCAAAAGGAAAAGTCCCTCGCTGCTACGGCGCGTCGCCAACGAACGACGTGTGGGTGGGCAGGAGCGGCCCTCTGAGGGGCCACTGCATGGCTTATCACCGCTGTCTGTGAGGAGTCGCCTCACCAAAACAGGAGCTAATGCCCCAAGGGACTTTGAAGAACTGGGTCAGCAAAGTCCGCCTTGCCCAGACCGAAGCTCTTGAATCTTCCTCACAAACTGTCAGTATTTATAGTCTAAATACTCTATGTAGAAGTAAAACTATAGAGAATAGTAATATATGTGGCCATAGTTGCTTCTCCGCTTCTTATTGATAAGCCCCAGCGGGGTCTCCAGCCGTTGGGCTGCTGACAGCTTATCAGCAACAGGCGATGATGACGCCCTGACACAACCTACTCGGTGCTTATATCAAAACACCATGACTTGTAAAAATAACTTTTTTGCTGTCTTTGTCATCAACAGGTGGATTAAAGCAACGTAAGTCATGAACGAGTGGCTTTGAAATCATATTAAACCAATAAATAACATTCAGCTAACACCACCACTTGTCTTCAGTTTTTCTGGATAATGTAAGATGTTAGATAATATGATTCTTCAAGAACTGAACAATTATCCTTAAAAAAATCAAGGCATTTCCCACATGCTCGGTGATATGTTTCCCACGTCAAAAGCGTTCTGCAACTGAAGAGGCTTGGGGAAATGGGGACTAAACAGAACTGGCCGGCTTTCTCGGCGGGTGCGGCCAGGCTCCTCCCTGTGGTAATGGGCACTGGGAATCTCCAGGAGGCAATGTGTAAGACAGGGGTTTCCAGCTCATTCGACCACAGAAGCTGTTCTTGGGTGGAGGACCATCGCATGGGGCCAACGTCGCACAGATCGCGCGCTGGGAAATGCTGCTGCTCAAGTGTTTTTGCGGTCCTTGCATGCCCCACATTGTTAACGGGGCACAGGACAGGGTAAGAAGGCGACCCCAGGGAAGGCGCCGCCGGTTAGTAATGACCGAGCTTCCCTTCCCAACATCTACCAAGTACCTACAGCGGGCAAAAGTTCTGGCACCATCCCTTTCCAAACAGAAGGGCCTCATATGCCTGCTGTCTGCAGGGCCTATGTGGGAAGGGGAGTAACCCATCAGGGACACACGTCAAATCCCTTCAACTCCTCACCCTCACCTCAAAGCAAAGGGATTTGATGTCCACGTTATCTACCAATATTCTGCTGTTACTTCTTACAACCACTAATCAGAAACCCTTGGAAATAAGGGTTTTTATGGGGGCTTTTCCCACTGAGGTGAAATTCACGTAACATAAAATTGACCATTTCAGTGGCAAGCAGTACGTTCACAGCACTGTGCAACTACCATATCTTTCTAGTTCCAAAACATTTTCATCACCCCCAAATAAAACCTCCTACCCACCAAGTTTTTTCTCCTCCTCCCTGCAAGCCCTCGGTAACCACCAATCAGCTCTCTTTGTTGACTGTTTACCTTTTCTGGATATTTCATATAAATAAAATAATATAATGTGACCTTTTGGGTATGGCTTCTTCCAGTTACCATAATGTCTTTTGGGTTCGTCTACGTGGTAGCACATCCCAGTACTTCAATTCTTTTTATCGCTGTATAACGTTCCCTTGTGCAGATATACCGCCTTTCGTTTACCCATTCATCCCTTGACGGACTTTGGGTTGTGTCGACCTTTTGGCTATCATGAGTGCTGCGGTGGACGTTCGTGCACAGGTATTTGCATGTCAGTGCGTGTTCTCACTTCATTTGGGCATATACCCAGGAGCGGAATTGTTGGGTCTCGGAAATACAATTTTGCCATAGTTTTGTGGCCTCCTCCTAAAGCAAATCAAATGGTCCCTATGATTTCGCTAGCTTGAAACGTAATTTTTAACGCATCTGAAAAAGGTGCATATACAATGCACTACCCAGAGGAAGCTCAAAGAATGAATTACTGAAGGAAGTTTCTTCCCGACACACAAAACATAGGTATTTCTCCCATGAATAACTCTCCTTTTCAGTGGGCCATCTGAGTTTCTGTTACTCAGCTGCATAGAGTTTCTGTTGTCTTCTTGGCCAATAAGCATTTCACAGATAGTAAGTAGGGGTGCCTTTTGGGAGCGCTGTTACTGGGATGTGTTGTATTCATGTGAAAGCAGCAAATAATGAAGAAGAAAAAACATTGTGACCAGCAGTGGATCAACTATTCTGGAAAGATCTCCAAACATACACAGTTGTTTTATAGTCAAGTAAAGCATTTCATTTGTGTGTATGTCTCTGAGATGCACTAATTATTGATTAAATATTGTTAAATACACTGAAAACATGAAATC
Organism: Mormoops blainvillei; assembly: GCA_004026545.1. NCBI lineage: Eukaryota > Metazoa > Chordata > Mammalia > Chiroptera > Mormoopidae > Mormoops > Mormoops blainvillei. The sequence goes on along the minus strand of PVJD01006692.1, from coordinate 20,266 downwards.
TAAGCACATTAATTAAGGCAAAGAACTCAAGCGCGGTTCTCACCTTCTACTTATGTATCCAAATGCTGAAACTAAGCATTCCAGAACCATTTCTATATAAGGATATTAAGAAAACCTTGTCTCTCATCTCTAATTATTGTGTATGAGATTAGGAATTTACTGAGTTTATATTTCTTTCGGGGAAGAATGAATGTCTATCACCAAAGAAACAATCGGGCTTTTCACTTAAGTAAATCTACATTCTAAAGTGTTATTATTTATTTATTGTTATGATTGGCAGTAGAAAGATGCAGGAAATATTTTATATTTTGATTTCAACTGAATTTAAGCTGTTGCAAATGACATGGACATATAAGCTGAGGAGATGAGTACATTAATTATGGTACAGTTTGTCAGATTTTAACATTAAGTAGTAAATCTTGGGACTGGTATATCTCAATCAAATAGTTATAGTAAACAACGTCGAGATAGTTGACGTGCTGTATTTCCAGGAACTTCTGCAAGTGACCTTAAAGGTTGGTGGGAGGATCTAGCAGATTATTGTTCTAGAACATACGTGTGACTCCCGAAACCAGATTGGGATCGTATTCTGGTTCTTACATCCACCAACACCTCAGAGAGCAAAGAGGGAAGTGCAGACAGATGCCATCAAAGCCTGCAGCTGTGGGCCGTACACAGCGAGAAGGTGTCTTTCCACAGAGCAAGGTTAAATGATCTGGCCTAATTCTCTGATGTCATGAGAGGCAGACCAGCTTGGGAAAGTGTTTGTTGCATCAATCTCTTTAGGCAATTTATTTAGTTATCACCCTTTTTTTTTATCCTCTCAACATTAGATCTCTAGATTTTGACCTGAAATTCCATAAGATATGAATTTTTATTTCAAATTTTAATTACGTATGTTTAAATAATAAAAGTAACACAGGAATACATGTTCAAAGTACAAAAAATACAAAGGAATACAGACCAAAAAAATGAAAGGGTTTTCCCCACCCTCCAACTCCATTTCCCTTCCCATGGGTAAGAACTACTAGCAGTTTGGCAGATCCCTTTCCGAAGTGTATAGTTTAGATATAATTACAGAGATAGAGATATCAAAGAAGACTATGTACTAAGCACTAAATAATAAACTATATTGGAACTACTTTTCAGGGTTAATCTCAAAACAAGCATACGGATTGTCTGTCAAACATCCTGAGAAATTCCTGCCTGTGGGAATTTTAATACAGTCTCCCCCACCAAAAAAAAGAACCATTTCTGATTTAATATATTCTGGCATGCTCCCTTGCCATTTGCCAGACCATAAGCTGGGAAGAGATATAAATACCCCTATGGCCAATAAATTTTATGCAGAATTCTATATGCTAAAGTCTTTGTATAAATTTTAAAATCTTTAGTCAGAGTTAAGGGACACATGCATTTCAGTAAATGAAGGTAAGTCAGAAAGAATCATAGAGAAAAAAAGGATTTGGAAGCCTGTGTGAAGTGTAGGGGAGATTGGACTAATCAGCACATATTTATTATTCGTCTATGCTGTGGTAATCACTGTAAGTATACAGAAATGTAAGGTGTGGTCCCTATCTCCAAAAGCTTTATCAAGAACTAAAGAATCAGATTGGCTGGACAGAATGGAATCAGATAATAATGGCTTGCACAAAAGCTTGGACTTAATAAAGTAGTGAACGACAGCCACTAAAGGTTTCTGCACAGAGGAGTGATATGATAAACAAATTAAAGGGTTATCTTCACTCCCTTCCGTCCCTTCATTTCCATTCCCTAACTACTATGCCAGCTCAAGGCTTTCATGTCCTTGCCCACTGCAATGAACTTGTACCCAGTACTTGGCTGTTAGCCCACCCAACTCCTTCCCAGGCAACCCTAGGCAGAACCACAAGAATGAGTTTCCAAAGGTCCAAGAGGGGCCCTCTCTGCTCGACAGTCAAAACTGTCTTCCCTTTGACCACCCAATAGTCTGTACTTGTAATGCAAATATCCAGGGCCTCCCATAAACTCATCTCTTTCCAGGCTTGTCTCCCATTTCCTAATATGAACCCTGGCTCTACTGAAACTGAACTACTCACCAGTCTCCAAACCCTCCTCTGTACCGTCCTTAGTGATGTGCACCCTCACCCCACCTCCACCGAAAACCAGAGTCAGGGAAACCAGGCGGGAAGCTGTGGCCCTAATCCAGCTGTGAGATGATGCCAGCAGGGAGAGGGTGGGAAACGTGGGAATGAAGAGGAGGGCAGGGACAAAGCTTACTGCAGATCTGACTGGCTGACGAACACAAGGTTTGCAGGAGAGGGATGAGTCAAAGGCAAGTCATTTTAGGTTTTTAGGCAGCACATGGAATTCTTTCTCAATAACTGCTATTTCCTCATCCTTGTGGTTGTTGGAAGTGCATATTAATTTCATACCGCTTGTATAACCTGGGACTGCATTTAATTAATAATAATTTCTCTATACTTTTGGTCACTAATATATTTATTTAAAACATACAAGCACAGCAAGTCCATTTGTTGTTAAGAACTAGGGGCCGTTTTACTATCATTCATGCTGCAGATGCAGTAGTCACACTGTTTCCCAAAGGATCCTAAAAACTGTAGTGCAAAGGAAAAGAAATCTAAGAAAACATTTACAAAAACACCAACACTTTTTTCAAAGAAATGTGTTCTAAACAGTGACTTTTACAAAAGATGCAAAATTTGTTTTAAATGAAGAAATGAATTCTCTCTAGGAAAGATCAAAGACTTATTTCACAGGTACTTCAAACTGCATCAATGATTTGATTAACAGTATAAAGACAACAGCCACAGACTTTTTAAAATTAGGCCTAAAAGATCAATATAAATACCTATGGAGGGAGTTGTTTTTTTTACCCCAAACTCCAACATTCCAGCTCTGTGACCTGTCCTGTTATGATTTGTAAAAAATCCTAACGATGCAGTGATTCAAGTTTTCGTAACTTCAACGACGTGTTTGAGGACAGCGCATCGCGGTTTGAAGGCTCTGTTGTATCCGAGTTCTGGAACAGTACTCTACCGCGATGATTAAACACATAAAACGATGGGTGGTTCCTTAATGTGTCAAATGTCTTATTTTTTAGCTCCGAAGTGGCATCCATGTCTTTAAACTCCCCTGCAACATGAACTATACCATAACAGGTAACTGCAAAGGCCAGAAGTATCTGAAGAACTATATCTATTGGCAGTGCTTCATCTTCCTTTTCTGTTAACCGCATGTAAGAACGGTGCTGTGCAGCGGAGAAGGCCGCGTGGGCTAGGGCAAAAAGGCCGATGCCCACCAGCCCCTTCCACAGCGATGGCACCATGAGGCCGGAAGAGCAGCAGCCCAAGGAAAACAGCAAAGGGCTTTATTATTGTTTTTAATGACACTGACGGACTTTATGAGGCTACGCTATTTGTCCTACAGAATGTCTCATCACTTGCTTCAGGTTCTTACTCTCGGTGTCACTTTCTTCTTCGATCCCGTAGATCCTGTTTATGTTGAAGTTAAAGATTTTTGGAAACAATACTCACAGATGATGCTAGAGATACACAATGTCAGGTTGGTCCAAGTTTAGTGATGATAAGGTTCCTCTAGGTTAAGGTGGGAGGGGCCAGGTTTTTCCACTGTCATCCTTTCCCTCCGATGACCAGTAAGTAATCCCTGGGGAATAATTGTGCACACATTAATATTCTCTTCCTTATTGCCATTTCATTTATGAATTAGTTATTAGGGCCTACAAAACAGTGACTGTTTATCATTCATTTTACATTATTTGACTGGCATATTTCTGTAAAAAGAATTGTTTCCACATCAACTGGGGCTACTTGATTACTTTGCAATACACCTGCAACTGGAAGGCAGGGTAAATGTTTAATTCCTTTTCTTCAATGACCCCTTTTCAAGAGTGAAGAGTTAGTGTAATAGTCACCACACGCAAAGAGCATGAGAAATGGGATTTTTAAAAAATTGTTGTTTTTTGGTTTGGTTCACTCCTTCTGGGGGAATGACTTTTATATGACATTTCCAATCAACTACAGCCATTGTTTTTGAAGCTCAAATTGTTCTACCTTTGGTCAGTGGGCATTCCTTCAAGCTGGCTCCCGAGCCCTTTTAAAAGGACATCGTTTTACTCGGCTACTTCCTGACTTCCGGTCACCAGATGTTCCAAGCACTCATTCATCCCCAGCTGCTGGCGTGGCCTCGGCCCCAGGAGCCCACGTACCCCTTAGTGGAGCATATTCAGAGGTCAAAATCTGGGTGCCCAAGATATTGCTTCTAGGTCCTGAGTTCCTATTAATACCTCCATTTCCAAGTTAACAATATGGAGTTTTATTTCATTGTTTTTATACTCCTATATCTCATTTAACACTAGGGTTTTTGCACTTCGTGACATTCACAAATGACTCTTTTAATACTTACACCAACAGGCAGCGTCGGAATTTGAACCCGGCAAGGTACTTCCGTCGGGGAAGGGAGCTCGAGACATTCAGAGCGGCTTCTCCAGGAGGCAAAGGGTCCCTAGAAAAGGTATGAAGGAGACCATCTGGGCTGAGGACACGGGAACCAGCGTGTGGGGTGAACAGACCCGTCCTGACAGACTCCTCCAAACTGGGCCAGGGGTGAGCTGCCGGAGGAAGAAACTGTCGCATTCGGGGCCGCTGTTCCGCCTCAGATCTGCCCCGACCTCCCCAAAACGCACACACGGCCACGAACTCACACGCGCCCCTCCATATACACACCCCCAGTGAAATATCCTCCCTGGGACCCGCACGCTGTGACCCTGAACGCGCCCAAGCAACCTGACCTGCCGCTACAAAGCGCCCGCCCATCCGCCAATCAGAGGCAGCCTTGATCCAAGGGCGGGACAGAAGAAGTGCGTATCCAATCAGAAATCAGAAACCCGTGGCCTCAAGACCGAGTATTTCCGAGTCTAAGAGGAAAGTGCACAGGCAGCGGTGCGGTTGACCAATCAGAAGGGGCAACTTGCATCGTTGGGGCCTACAGCCAATCAGAAGAGCGCTGGCTGCCGACTCTCCCGACCCACACTTCTCGCCTTAACACTGGAGGCTGCAGCGTGGAGACCAGTGCTGGGGTCCTCCGCCACTGTGCTGCGCTCGCCGCCCTCAACTCATGCCCTTGCTGCAGGCGCCGGGGTCGTGCGGGCGTCTGGCGGGACATGGCGACCTCGGACTTCAAGGACCAGCGGAGCCAGGAGGAGGAGAGTTTTCTGTACTTTGCCTATGGCAGCAACCTGCTGACCAAGCGAATCCACCTCAAAAACCCCTCAGCCTCATTCTTCTGCGTGGCCCGCCTGCAGGTTAGTGCTCCCCACCCTCCGCGCGACGTTGTGCCCGCCCAGCAGACCACAGGCCAGGAATGCAGCTCTTCCCGGAAAGAGTACCTCTTGTCTTCACGCACTGCCCGCTGCCCTCCTAGGCAAGTCCACCTTGCCTTCTTGGCTCTGTGCTTGACCCCTACTGCGTGCTACCACCCCAACAACGGTGCGTCCCAGGCTGCGACGACTCCCTTCCTAACGTTCGTGCTTGTACTGCCCAGATCTGGCCGCCTCTCATCCACCAACTCATGGGCATCCTCACTGAATCCGCCCAGTTGACACCTCTGAGAAGCTTTCTCCCACCTAAGTCAGGGAATCAGTTGCCTTCTGTTATGTACACACCTTTGCTACTGGAGGCTGCAGCATGGGGACTAGGTGGACTTGTCACCTAGTATTGTAAAAATCTGTTTACCTACCCTTCACTCCTCCCCGCACCCCCAACCTGAGAAGCCCTGAAAGCGTGTCTTATTCCTGGTAAGGGCTGTGCTCAATTAAGTGGCTGGATGAATGGTAACGCTCCTGGGGGAAAAGTCACTGCTCTTCAGTTCATTCCATTAATTCATTAGTACATACTCCAGCACTTACCTGGAGACACAAAGATGACTGAGTAAAGCGGGCTGCTTTGAGGACCTCCCAAGCTAGAGGAGAAATACACAAATTGTTAAAAAAAACATTTGGCTTGCTGAACTAGGCAGACGTAGTCTTCGCCGTCATTATCAGGGTTCTTAGTGGCAAACAAAGAAAGTGGCTGATTTAAGCAGAAAAAGAATATATTGAAAGGCCGTTGCAGAGCTTACAGAATGGCCAGGAAGTCAGGACCACAAAGCGCGCCAAACAGGCTGGCATAAAGGGAGGCCAGCATCCATAACACAGCCAACATCACAGACAGAAGAGCAGCCAGGAGTCCGCTGCTGCTGCACCCCTGCTGGACGTGGTAAACGTGGACACTGTCTCATGCGTCCTGAGACAGACCTGCTCTGGGCCCTGCCTGCTGCTGTCACTACACGCCTGAAGTTTTTGAAACCCAGACCTGGCTGTCACCACCAGGGTGGAGTTTCTGCTGTCCTTGGGCACAATTCACAGTCCCAGGGGGTGTCCACATTGGCTAAGTCTTTGCCACATGCCCATGCCCTGACTGCAAGCAAAGCTGGGAGAACCAACTTCTGGCGTTCAAAGCTTCAAAATTGGGAGTCGGGCTCTGGCACTCTCTACCCCGCCTACCCGCCCACACATAAGATAGGGGATTCCCCAAATGTGGGGGGGAAATTCAGATACTTCTAGTTGAGATGAGGGGAGGAGCTATCAAGCAAATGATTATTCAGTTACAAGTATGGTTAATCTTAAAAAGGAGACATGTTGTACTTTCCTCTCAGTTTTGCCGTGAACCTAAAACTGCTCTAAAAAAAAAAGTGAAGTTTTTCTTTTTCTTCTTTTTAAAGGAGACATATAAGGTGCTATGAAAGTGTAATGGGGTGTCCAACCCATGGGCCACATGCGGCCCAGGATGCCTATGAATGCGGCCCAACATGAAATCCTAAATTTACTTAAAACCTTTTTTTTTTTTTTTTTGCTCATCAGATTTCGTTAGTGTTTGTGTATTAATATATGGCCCAAGACAACTCTCTTCTTCCAGTGTAGCCCAGGGACGCCGAAAGGTTGGACACCCCTGGATGAGATGGAGACCTAACCTAACTGGGGTGCTCAATAAAGCTTTTCTTGAAAACGTGACTTGAAAGCCGAGACTGAATGACTGGGGGAAGGAAGAAGCAAACAAAACAGAAGGGATGGCATGTACGCAAGGCCTCAGGAGAGAAGCTGGGTCATCCAGCTAGTGAGGCTGGAGCTGTGTAGGAGGAAGACGTAGCATGAGGACTGCAGAGGTAGGGAAGGGCCACATGTTATAGGACCGCAGAGGCCAAAGAAGACCGGTTTTTATCTGGAGAGCAATGAGAAGATCCATTGCAGAAGTTAAGCAAACAAAAGATCAGATTTATGTCTTCGAAAACTCCTCTGGTTGCTGTGGAAAATGGACTGGAATGAGGGGAAAGGGTGGATGTGGGGAGCCCAGTTAGAAAGCTTTTGTATGGTCCATACTGAAGATTATGGCACCTAGAGTGGTAGCAGTGGAGGGTAGGTCAGTTTGGTAGATATTTAGGAGGTAACAGTGTCATCTTCTTGGTGATTAATTATGAAGGGAGAAGGAGATAATAGGGATGACTAAGGTTGTTGGTGCAATAACAGGGTGGGTGATGGTGATGTTTGCAAAGAGAACAATAAGGTTTGGGAGGGAACATCAAGTTCAGTACAAATATACTGAGTTTGAGGTGCTTGTTTCACATCCAAGTGAGCAGAAAAATATTAGTGAACATTTCTTAGGTACTCACTACGTGCTAGGCCGGTCTTAAGCACTTTTAGAGCTCAGAGAGAGATTTGGGCTGGATTAAAAGATGATTAGAGTGCTGGATGGTAATCGAAGCTGTTGGAGGGGACGAGACTGGCTTGAGCAAATGACTGAATGAACAGAGAAAAGGGCCTAAACTGAGCCCTTAGGAACCCCAACATTTAGAGCTCGGGTAGTGGAGGAGGAGTTGGCAAAGGGATTGAGGAGACCAAGGAACAGCCTGAAAGTCAGGAAGGAGGCAGATGAAGACCGGGTGGTTAACTGTGTCAGAAGCAGCTGAGAAGTGGAGCAAGACGAAGGATGAAAATTGTCTGTTGGATTTAGCAACAGACAAGCAGTTCCTAGTGTGGTTGTAACTTTTACCAGATACTCTGATGGGATGCTTGGTCCTCGAATATCCAGTTACCACCAGTTGAAGATACTGGTCACTCAAAACGACCTTTTCCCTAAAATGACAAGGTTTTTAAGAAAAATGATCATGATGAAATATAATCCTTAGACTTACTCTATAGTCCAGCCTTTTTTATTTATTATTAAGGAAGCTAATTTCAGGAAAGATGGAAAAGAAATCTTCCTAGACCAAACAGCCAAGTAAGGATTTTTAATCTTCCCCAGAATACATCCTTTCTGTGAGGGAAGAAGCTGAACTGGAAACCTGGCTCCATTACTTATTGGTTGTGAGACTTTAGACGAGTTGCTTAATCTTTGTGAGCCACAGTTTTTCTTGCTGTGAAATGGGTACAATAAGGTTATTAGGCCAGATAAAAAATGAGTCTGTATAAAGTTCACAGCACAGTGTACAGAACTCAGTAATCTTCCAGTATGTGTTAGCTGCTTTTATGATTATTATAGATATAGTAGTACAATTTACAAATATTAGTGCTTGTAAGTCTACAAATTGCCCTCAAATGCCAGCTCCCTTAGGGCAAACATGGTGATACATGCTAATAGAATACTCTTTATGGACGCAGAAGTAGCGAGAATGTTATAACCCCTATGTAACTTTCCCCCAGTGTCAGTAATGTGCCCTATGATGGCCTCTAAGTTAAAATCTATGTGTAAGTAGACTGGGATGTAATTTTAAAAAATGGAAATAGTTGTGTTAAGGCTTTGGGATTATGGGATTTTTCTTTCCCCTTAAACCCTTTTGTTTATGGTAAGATACATGTACATGTTGAGCATATATTTAATTTTTAAAGAAGAAATAGGAGAAAATATATACAGTCCTTGAGATCTGGGTTTTTGTTTATCTTTGTATTTTCCACAGCTTCTTACACATAGAAGGAACTCAAAGTTTATGTTTTAATTGCATGAAGTTCAAGGTAAATTTTTTTTTTTTGAGGAGGGAAATTTTGGTTCAAGAGGATATTGACTATATCACTTTGATTTTCTTTGTAGGACTTCAAGCTTGACTTTGGCAATTTCCAAGGCAAAACAAGTAAAATTTGGCACGGAGGTATAGCCACCATTTTTCAAAGTCCTGGCGATGAAGTATGGGGAGTAGTATGGAAAATGAACAAAAGCAATTTAAGTTCTCTGGATAAGTAGGTGGTTTCTAATTATAAGTTAAATAATTACAAATTCCAAAAGTGGATCATATGCAAGGATGTGTGTGTGTGTGTGTGTATGGGGGGGGTTTCAAAACTATATACTTACAAATGTATTCTTTACACTTTAGAGTTAATATAAAAGGTATAACGCGCATGTCCTAAAAGGAAAAGCCTAGAAGGGTTGTACTTTCTGATTGAGATTTGGGGGTGACGTGTAATCTCTTCTATAGAAGATGGAAGTCCTCATTTTCCTTCTATTTGTGTTATAAAAATCATTGTAGTTTCATATGGTGAAAAAGCACGAAGCTATTAGTAACTGTTACATATGTTTATTGATTTTGAAAGCAGTTGTTCAGTTTTTATTAGAGCTAGTTTTTAAAAACTAATTCTTTACGGTAGCAGTTGAGTCAGTAAAAGGTAATAATAATTTATACAAACTTGAGCAACACATTAGGAATGCTTTGATACTTTTTACAGCTAGAATTCCCATGAGTTGTGTGGCAGAGCGTTTACTACAAAGAAAGTTGGCAGAAAAGAGTAGGACTTCAGAACAGCAGATGGTCTCACACGCCTGGCACTAGAGCTCACTGAATGGGAATGAGTCATCCTCTCTGTTCTTCTCTGGCTGGGTTTTCTCTTGCTGTCGGAACACATAGTCCATTTACTGTAGCTTAGAGAGCAATGTTTCGGGGGTATAAACATGAAAATAACTACAAGGATGCATGTTTTTACATAGGATAAATATAGAGGTCTGTTAGAAGTATACCAAATCTCAGGTTTTCTGATTGAAATGCTGTTTACTTTTGATCAAGTAATATTATGTGTAATATGTTCTGTATCCCAAAATATTAATACATAGGGGGCAAATACATCCATCTATAGTTAAATTCTTAATCCAGTAAATTCACTTGGCTAAGTCAAATATGGTTAAAATTTGGCTGTTCTGGTTTCAGGCAAGAAGCAGAATATGAACCAATAGAAATTAATGTTTACACTCAGGAAGGAAAAGAAATAACCTGTCGAAGTTATCAGATGAGAAATTATGAGAGCGCTCCTCCTTCACCCCAGTATAAAAAGGTAAGCTATGTACAAAGATTTTTGGTGATTGATCTTAATTTTCAGAGCTAAACTGAAGACTATCTTGTTTTTAAAAAGCTTTGTGTGTTTTTAATTCTACTTGAACAGTTCATTTTAATCAAAAAATTTGAATATAAAACTTATAGTTATTTACCTGAAGTGCAGTGTTCAGATTTATTTGTAATGATAGATGTTCCTAAAATTTGTTGATTAAAAAAAGGCTTTTAGAAATATGTATGAGGCCTAATTCCAGACATGTATTTTCTTTGTATATACAGGCTTTTATAATCGTTTTTTTTTTCTCCACAAAACATGAACACCAAGATTAATTTTAATGGAGGAAAAATATATTTCTTCCTGCTGAAATGTTTTCCATCATTAGACAGAAAAATAAAGGTCACACTGCCTTTCAGAGAAACTACTCCCCAAGAGTACAGGGGAAAAATAGGGACCCCCACATGCCTTTTCAGAAACCCAAACTTAGGTATTGTCAGAAGGCTTAACCAGGACTTGGCATCCAGAGTGGGTGACCCTGGGCCTGCTCTGGAGTTTTCTAGTATGGAACCCAGAGGATTAGCCTGGAATGGATCTGGAAAGAACCACTGAATACAGTGGTTCTTTATTTCCTCTTGTCTAATTTGGAGGTAGACTAGACTCTGGGATTCAACTAAAACTACTCCCTGTATATTTTAACTTTTCTTGAAGAATGTTTTCTTAGAAGATCATGTAAAGTCTACACAATAAGTTTTTTGTCTTAATATAAAAGTACTTTAAATCATACTACTGAGTAAAATTGACACTCTATGAGGATCGGTAATGTGGCTTTGAAAGCGCCATGCACATTCACACTCACTGTGAAAGGAATGACCGTGTGTCCATTTTGCTCTATAAGTGTTTATTCTAGAGTTAATCTAAAATTATCTGAAAGCTATTATTTCATATTTTGATACTGCAAATAAAGCTGTAGTATACTAAGATAATTATGTTCCTAACTAAAAGAGATGTTTTGTTTATTTTAACCATTTCTAGGTCATCAGCATGGGTGCCAAAGAAAATGGTTTGCCACTGGAGTACCAAAAGAAGTTAAATGCAATAGAACCAAATGACTACAAAGGACAGGTCTCTGATGATATTGAAGACATTATCAGAAAGGGGGAATCAAAAACTCATTAGTACATAATAGAGAATACCTATTGATATTTTCTCTGTGTGCTCACTTGATAATATTTTTAACGTTTAGAACAAGGATCTGGGATAGTTCAATGTCTAATATATTTTCAACAGCGCTCTGAAGGGATATCTCACTTGAGTGATTCCTTGTTTTCAGGCTACAGGAAGAAGCTGGGTTGGGAGTTAGGCAGTTGCCAAGGGGACCAGGAGGTACTAGAATGCAGGATAAATGGACGCGGGTACTTCTGTGAATACTTTTCTGTGCTTGAGTTGATCTGAAGTGTATTCTCGCCCTGTGACAAAGGACAGATTTGCAACTTCATGACAGTGCTGCTGAATCTCTAAGCTCTGGAATTTTTTTTTATCACCTTAATAAGGGCCAGCAAACTGCAGAGACAGTTGGTAATAAAATTTTTTTAATTTAAAAGCTGGTGCACTGTCCTTTGAGGAATACGTGTACTTGTGGTTTAACCTGTATTCCCTACTGATGTACTCCATTTCATTCTGTTCGATTCAAAACACACAGAGTGCACCTGCTCGTGGCCGCGTGCAGTCAGTGCTCTTCGAGGGTTAGTGCACAGACTCTGGGACTAGACGGCCCAGGACCAGTCGTCAGCTCCACCAGTTTCTAGTTGGTAGACTTCGGGCCATTTGAGCCTGTGCTTTGGTCCCCTCACCTGTTGAATGAGGACAGCCAAAACGCCTATGTCTTAGGATTGTTTTGAGGGGTAAATTTATGAAATAAGTTTAGAGTAGAACCTGATATATAGTAAGTATTAGCAATCATTATTGTTCTTATTGAAGAATTAAGTTTGTACAGGACCCACCCTTGGAATGGGATTTTAAAGTAGAAGAGCCAAAGTTATGAGGGAAAAACGTTTTCTGACATGGATCCTTGGCTTGGAAAGAAATGGACACTTTCTTACATTTATTAACTGAGTAAACAAAGGCAAGAAGAGGTATGAATAAAATAATATGGATTATCAGAAACTCATCTTTTCTCTCCGTGAGAAGCAGCAAGCCGGCCCTCCAAAACAGGTGACTGAAATGGAGAGAGCACTAGCTGAAGGAGTGTAAAATAAAGATTTGGTCTTCATTATTAGGACTTTTCGGCTCCAGCTTTGATTCTGTAGTGATGCTGAGCTACAGACGCCAAGTTATACCGTGTTTTATGGCTGCTACGCCTCACGATTTTCACATATACCCTCCAGTATCCTAGTTTCCTCTAGTTCTTGACTCCTCTGAAGAAGACCAAGTTTGTCGGTGACCTGGAACCCAGTTATGGTAACACGGTGAACATGGTTCAGTTTTGCTGTCAAGACTAAAAACTGAATGTTATTTTGAACAATCTAACCTGAAATGACAACTTTCATTGAAGAATTTAAAATACTAGCAATAAAACCTTCATGTCTGGCTTTTCAAAAAAAATCTCATCACGAGACATAGTCTGCCCAGTCATTTTCAAGGTGACACTACTAAATGTCTGATGGAAGGGATGTCCGTTTCCACCAGTGATTCTGGCTCTCTAACCACCGTAGAAACCAGTTCCTGGATAAGCCGTAACAATCATAGGTGTTTGAAAGCATTTGTGGGCTTGCAAGAAAATAAGGACGATCTTCAAAGTGTGCAAATCCCTCTCCCACAAAAAAGAAGATAAATTGTGAGCTCAAAGGGTAGACAGTTTCGGTAAACCAATGACCCTGATGTCCTTGGGTACAGATGCCGGTAACAGCCCTGGAATTAGACTAACACCCCTGCTGCAGGACAGGAAAACTGAACCTGAGAATTCTCTATGGAACTAGGACCCCTGAACTAAAATTGTCTCCAGTCAGTAAGCCTTACGGCTCCCAGCAGAAGCAGATGCAAATCCTCTAAAGAAAGCAATCCTAACTTTGGTCCTAAGGATTTCCACTTTAAAAGATAAAGAAAATGATACATCGTGAGTGGGAACAGAAAAAACATTTAGGTTCCCAAGGTTTTGATAACATGGAAATAATCAAAAGCACTATAAAATAAATGTGTGTGGTGATTCTGGCTTCTGGGAAGATGAGGGTGGACATACTCTTCAGGATTCCTTTACTTAAATGCAACTAAAACCCTGAACACTCTATGTAAAATAAACAGAAGACTGAAAGCTGGAGAGAAGGCAGACTAGCCAGGGACCTCGGGACCCAGGGCATGACATGGTACTGGATTCCCTGGGTTTTCTTTGTGTTACACATCTCACTTGGACTTGTAGCTGAAAAAGCCAGCGACCCAAAAGCACCAATGAGCACAGGCCAAAAATAACAGTAAGAAAGCCTGCTCAGTCTAGCAAAAAGAATAGGAAACAGACAGTGTAGCAAGGTGAAAACTTTCAGAGGATACGTGCTGTACTCCAGCCAACCACAGAGAAAAACTGTGGAATCCCTCCCGCTCCTCTAGCCAGCAGAGATCAAGGGAGTGTTTAGACTTCCGCCCTCACAGGGCTGTCACAAGGTACCCTAACCCAATCCCCTGCCACGACTACCAGGGTAGAGTCAGAAAAGGCAGAGTAGGGAGTGACCAGCAGTAACAAGTCCCCCCTCCCCATAATGGCTTCTTTAACATAGTGCTGGAAGTTCTAACCAGTGCAATAAGGCAAAAAAAGAAAATGAAAGGCATACAGACTGGAAAGCAATAAACGAAATAGTTCCTATTTATAGATAACATGGTTGTGTAGAAAATCCCTAGGAATCTACCAAAAGTATCCCTTAGAACCAATAAGTGAGTTCAGCAAGGTCACAGCATACAAGATAAACATAAAAATAAACTAGTCCTACATACTAGAACACATGACTGCTGAAATTGAAAACATAATAGCATTTACGACTGCCTTTTTAAACTTTTTTATTGAGGTGAAATTCACATAACACAAAATGAACTCTTTTAAAGTGAACAATTCAGTGGCATTTAATCAATTCACAATGTTGTGCCATCGGCTCTATCTACTTCCAAAAATTTTTATCATCCCCAGGGAAATATTGTTAAGCCAGTTACTCCCATTCCTTCCTCCCCCCATTTCCCAGCAACCACCAGTGTGCTTTCTGTCCCTATGAATTTACCTATTCTGGATGTTTCACATAAAAGGAATCCTACAACGTGTGACCTTTTGTGTCTGGCTCCTTTCACTTAGCACAATGTCCTTGAGGTTCGCCAACATTTAGCATCCTTTTTACGGCTGTATCCTATTCTGTTGTGTGAGTATCCACAACTTGTTCGTCCAGCCAGCTGTTAATTATGCATGCATTTGCTGGTGGGAATGTAAAAGGCACAGCTACTCTGGAAACCGGTTGGACAGTTTAAGAAACTAAACATGCAACCACCTTAACCAGCCAGGAGTTGCACTCCTGAGCATTTATCCTAGAGAAATGAAAACACATGTTCACATATAAACCTGTACATGAATGTCTAAGCAGCTTCATTTCTAATGGCCAAAAACTGGAAAGAACCCAGATGTCCTTCAATATGGGAATGGTTCAGCAATCTGTATGGTAATACTGTGAAACCCTATTTACTTATCAACAAAAAGGAAAGAACTACCGATACATGCAATGACCTGGATGAATCTCCAGAGAATTATGCCGAGTGAACAAAAAACAACACTAGAATGTTACATGCTGTATGTTTCCATTTATATAACATTCTTGAAATGACAAGTTAAAGAAACAGAGAACAGATTAATGGCTGCTTGTGGTTAAGGAGGGTGTGGTGTGGTATGAAAGGGCAACGTGAGGGATCTTTGTAGTGATGGCAGTGCTCTGTATCCTGCCTGTATCGACACCAACATCGTGGATGTGATATTGCAAGATGTTACCGTTGAGAGAAATTGAGTTAAGGGTACATGGCTCTTTCTGCATTATTTCTTAAAGCTGCATGTGAATTTATAATTATCTCAAAATAAAAAGTTAAATGAGCCCTAGCTGATGTGGCTCAGTGGACTGAGTGCTGGCCTGTAAACCAAAGGGTCACCGGTTCATTCCCAGTCAGGGTACGTGCCTGGGATGCCGGCCAGGTCCCCAGTAGGGGGCACATGAGAGGCAACCACACATTGCTGTTTCTCTCCCTCTTTTTCTCCTTCCCTTCCCCTTTGTCTAAAAATAAAATAAAATCTTTAAAAAAAAAAGTTAAACGAAAAATTAAGTATGCATTTTTTTAAAAATGATGGGATCAGCAAAGAATAGGAGACTTAAGAATGACCAAGAACACTAGAAATAGAACCAAAAGACTCTTAGAAAGCCAATATGTTATTGTTGAAATTAAAAACTTAAATGGATGGTGTATTAGTTTCCTACTGCTGCTGTAACAAGTTACCACAAATTTAGTGACTTAAGACAAAACAAATTCATTACCTTACAGATCTGGAGGTCAGAAGTCTAAATGGGTCTCCCTGGGGCTCAAATCAAAGTGTCAGCAGGACAGCGCTCCTTCTGGAAGCTCTATGGGAGAATCTGTTTCCTCTATTTTTCCGGCTTGTAGAAGCCACATACAGTGAGGCGGTCTCACAGCCTCATTCCTCCATCATCAAAGCCAGTAACATCTGCCCAAGTCCTTCTCAGGCTGCCATCTCTGATTCTCCGGTCTCCCTCTTCCTTTTATAGGAACCCTTGTGATTACATTGGGCCCACATACAAATAATCCATGATCATGTTTCCATCTCAAAGGCAGCTGATTAGCACCCTTTATCCCATCTGCTACTTTAATTCTCCTTTGTCATAGTCACAGGTTCCCGGTATAGGGGGTGGATGGACCTCATGGAGGAGGTGGGGAGACGACTCCCTATCCAGGCAGATTCAAATATTTACAAAATAATTAATGAACGGAAAGACAAAATTGAAGTTACTCAGAATGCATCCAAATAGGATGCGAAAAAAATTAAAGAGTTAAAAAGACATGGATAATAAAATTCAGAATCCTAGAAGTTCACAGAAGGGTAAACTGGAGGAATTAGTATCTTTAGCATCTTCATTTTGGGGCTTAGAAATTTGCACAATGTAGCCCATCAAGTTTACATTTGCAAAGTTTCACTTTCTAGTTATTAACATTCTTTTATCGGAAGGCAGCCGTTGATGGAAAGGTCACTATTCATGAGCACATGTGGTCACATGATTGGATGTATTTTAGTGTGAGGAACAATTTTTTTTGCAGCATCCCTACGCCTAAGGTAGACCTTCCCCATTTCAAGTCTTTAAAACACGTTTTATTGGGGAAATTTATTAATGTTAAAAATTCCTTAACAAGTCATGACAGCATAATGCACAGAACATAAAATCTGCACTGCCAAGAAAAGATTTAAGACCAGGAAGACGAACTTAGATTTTAAAAAGGGTAACTCCAAATGTATGCTCCGTTGTAAAAAGTTTGATTACTTTGAGCCAGTATTCATCCGAGAGCACCTGTCACATTTTAACAAGAGTTTCAAGGTCCTGGGGGGAGGCGGAGGTGGCAGAGGGCAAAGGAGGGATAAATAGCGGAGGCAAGAGATTTGACTTCGGGCGGTAAGCGCACGATACAGTATGAAGATGATGTGCTATACACTTGAAACCTGTATGGTCTTAGGAACCAAAGTCACCCCAATAAATTCAGTTAATGAAAAACCTTTCACTGTCGTACCCAGGCGTTGCCTCTGGTTGAAGCTGCTGGGTTGGCACTTTCAGGGGGACAGGCCTGGGCTCGCGGCGGCCGTCCTTGGCCCAGCTGGCGCGACGAGTTCCCAAGAGTCACCCCTGGGAGAACTCTCAGGTCTGCCCACTGGCCCCTGCGCTGTGGCCTGACCGCCAGTGCTCAGCAGGGAACGCCCGAGGCCAACTTCTCCTCCCTCGCCCGGCCCGGGAGCGGCCACCACCCGCCCCCGCCCCGTCCTCCCCCACTCGGCCCGGGCCTCCCCGCGCAGCCCGAGAGAGGGGCGCGGCCGCCACTGCCGTCCCGCCACTTCCCGTTCTGGGCCGGCCAGGCGGCGGCTCCCGCCCTCCTCCCTGCTCCGCTGCGGGCGCCGCAGGCTCGGGCCTCGGCCTCAGTGTCCCAGTCCCCGCGCTCCCCGCTCTGCAAACCTGGACGCCAAGTAAGTCCCAGCGCGGGCGGCGGTGTGCGCGCGGGGCAGACGCGCTCTGGGCTCCCGCGTGCGGCTAGCAAGGCGGCGCGGGAGGCGGGGTCCTGCGTGCGTGCGGGCCGAGGGGCGGCTCTGGGAGCGCGCCCGGTGCGGGGGCGTGGGGGAGGGGACAGGTGGCAGGCACCCGCGGGTTTGGGGGGTGCTGTCAAAGTTCAGAGACAGGAACTTCAGCGGCAGCGGAATCGTTGGTCCCACGGGGGTCTGGCCAGGGCTTTTCAGTCCTGCATGCAGCTTAGAATCACCTGGGGCGCTTATAAAATCCAGATGCCCAGACTGCAATCCAGACCAATCTTTCAGCTTCTGGATGGTTGAAACGTCCCGGGTGATGCCAGTGTGCCGCCGGGGCAGCGGACTGCCCGCTCCCCCCGCCCCCCTTCGCGGCTTCCTGCAAAGGGGAGACAGTTCCAGGGCAGCATGGCCTGAGTGGCTCAACTGTTTGGTCCTTTGGCAGGTTGTGCAGAACGGAGGGAATGCCCTTCTGGCTCTGCGTTCTGGGAAATGCCTCCGTTGTCGGCATTTCACATGAAGCTGGGGGAAACTAGTGAATCCGTGGCCTCGAGAACTTCTGGGTTTTCTGCTTTAAGGATGAGGCAAGGTGTGCTTGCCACAGGGTTTGTCCGGCTTGTCTCTCCTTCTAAAAGTAAATCTAAGATTTACTAAGTGCAGAGAACCGTAACATCTACCGTGGATTTTAGAAGTGCACAGGGCGGACCCGCCTCACCCTGGGGTAGATGCTGGAGGCAGATAGCTGGAGTCAGGCTTCCACCGAATGAATACAGGGCAGATAAGAAAGCTGGATTTAAAACAAGCAACATCTGAGAGATAGGAGAAACCTGGACTTCCAGAGGGTCTGAAAAGTAGGTTTTATTTTTGTGGAACGGAATGATAAGTTCAAGCTTTGGAGCTCATCAAACTTGGGCCAAAATTCAGGTGCCGTCATATGTGACATGTGACTATGGGCAAGTTATATAACCTCTCTGAGCCCCATTTTTTTGTCTCCCTCCAAACACGAGTCCCTTGCTCTCCTCCTGCCCTGCTCAGGGGAGGGCTGTGTGGCTCCAAGCTCTGCGTGCTTTGAGGTCTGGACCCTCAGGCTACTCCCCACCGAGAGGATTTACTAATGGCTCTGGAATATAATGTTGCTCAATGTGATGGGAATACGTTTCTTGATCAATGAAACCAGCCCTTAATCTGGAGACTTCTTCCACCCCGTTACCATGTATAGCAGTAAAATGGGCCGCCAAGGAAGCTGGGCTGTCCGCGGGGTCTCGGACTTGATGTAAACACACACCTGGCTCTTCCGCTGGCAGCGTCCTTAGGCCACGCCCTGGATGTTGTTTTCCCGCTGACTCTCCGGCCTCGGCCTCGGGACAATGAATTCTTGTTGGAGAACAGTCAGGAATTTGGAGAGGGAGGGGACCGACAGCCTACTGTTGTCAACCCCTGCGAAATATTTCACCCTGATAACCACTCTGTGTCATTGATGATCAGTTTGATAGCAACAGCAGCACCATTAAGCCATTAGAAATATAAACAGCGACATAGTATAGGTATAAGGTCAAGTGTTCTTAGAGTGTATATGCAATTGCTGATATTTAATTAAAAGAGAATATCAAATTCATGTCTTTTAATCTGAAGAAAAGAGTTCGATAATTCTTCAAAATCCAAGACATAAACCTTTGACGTTTAAGTTACCAGTTTCTTTATGATTTTTCTTTGGGGGATGGGGATTTTAGGCAAGACAAAATGAGAAAAGCTCAGATCTTTACCTGTGCTGAATTTTTGTCGAGCAGAAGCTATAGGTATTTTGCGAGTTTCTTGGAGTCCCGTCTTCTTTTGACTTCTGGACAAAGTCAGTTGCATTTCCCGCCAAGAGCCTCCTCTCACCCACCCACAGAGTCTGAACTTGCTTTGAGGAAGACTCTTTGGCACATCAAATGCTTATTGAGGGCAAGTGGTTTTTCCAAAGTTGACTCTTGCACTAAGAAGTGAGTAGTCACTGACACTTCAGTTAACTGATGGTTTTTACCTGGTGCTAGGAAGTTTGTCACAGCGAGACTCCCTGCCTTGAATTCTTGCTCTTGTGTTTTATCGGGACTGCCACAGACCAAACTGTGGGCAGAGATTACAAGGCGGCCAAGGCAGCCTTGCCACCACCCGCCCCTCTTTGCCATCCTTCTAGCCTCCGGAGCCACTGGGCCAGCCAGGCGCAGGGGCGGGGTGGGGGGTGGGGTGCTGCCGTTCTGAGTGTAGCTTGGCTCTCTGATGGGACAGAGCGCCCCAACAAGGCAATTTTGTGTTACACTTCATTAAAGCCAATAGCGGTCAATGTACCCCTAGTAAAATACCACTTTGGAATTTGTTTTGCTGAATAGTCATGTTCCTGTAAATTATAGAGAACTATAATTTAAAGGGCTAATTAATAGGTCAACATGAAGGCACAGGTAACCGCAAAGTGAGCACCAGATTAGCACCAGGTTTTGGTTGGTTAACATTTTAATAAAACATGAAGTCTGCACTGTGACATCTTTGTTTCAGGATGTTGCTGTCCCTTGTCCTTCCGTGTTTAATCACCACCACACAGGTTAGGGGCGAAAAAG
>PVJD01006691.1:0-94746 GCA_004026545.1 Mormoops blainvillei | reverse complement strand
GTCCTCCTCACGTTAACATGACACTAAAAGTTACGATGCACACATCAAAGTACTACAGAAAAAGCACGCAACTGATGACTTGGTAGGGAACGCATGTGGCACCGGCGCCAATTTGTGGCACCACGAGTGGAAGTGCAACAAATGCCAACATCTTGCTACTTTTAACAACTTCCTAGCAGCTATGAAGCAGCCAGCGGCCGCCAGCAAGCCGAACCCTGTCTTGGAGCCCAGCATCTTTAGGCCGTGGCTCTGACCAACCTCGGAGACTCGCGGGAGACCCGTACGCAACCCCCGCCAGGAGTGGACAGACCTCCCCCGAGCACCAGGCACGGTGGAAGCCGCCCCGCAAGGGAACCGGCCTCGGAAACTGACCTACGTGGTCACCCAGTCTCCCAGAGCTCCTAGTATGGGGGGCCACGACCGCAGGCTTCCTGTCTGCTCGCCCCACGTCGATGAAGTGGCGGGGTCAAGTCGCTTGCACTCTCGAGGACTCGCGGCCCCACGAAAACACACGCTCCCGGATGCCAGCGCTGGGCACCCGGCAGAGCGCGAGGTAGCCGAACATCATTTCGCTAGGTGGTGGCTCCGCCCCTCCCCGCAGCCAGCTGCACGAGCGCGCGCCCCCCCTCGCCCGTGTAATTAGCGCCGGGCTCGTGTGGCACGTGACCGGCCCGCGGGCCTGGCGGCGCGCGCGCGCGCGCTCCCGCGACCCCGCTTCCGACACGGTACACCCCGCCTCCGGTTCGCTCCAGTCCCTGCTGGACCACGGAGGCCGTTTCCAGGCTTTGCCAGCGGCTGAAAGGAAGAGCAAAGCCTCCGCGCTCCGCCTACCACAATCTGACCCGAAAGAAGGGACGGACCCTGCCGGGAGGACAGGGAGGAGCAGGAACTGTGGCGGGGACAGGATCCCCCCCTCCAAGCCGAAACAAATATAAATACTGGATTAATGCTCTGGAAGTTTGTTATTAAACAGATACATCACCCGGCTGCCCAGATTTTTTTCTTTTCTGCTTCCGTTGCGACTTTACCCATGGGAACTTAATTGGCAGTGGAAATTAGTTACACCCTTTTTCTCTCACACAACAAAGGATGGGCTTAAAGCCCCAAAGAGCTCCCCACCCAACTCCCGTTCTAAGATAAATAAAAGTGAGGGATGCTTAAGGAGATTTTATTTACAAAATTTTTTTCACTTCCGCCCCCATCAAATAATCTTTCATAAAGAGTCCATCTCTTCAGGCTCAATGCACAAGAGGTCTAGCTAAAGGAGTTAACGGTCTATAATGTGTAGGTTTAAACTCTAGTATAATTACTTTTTAAAAAATATGCATAACTAGAAGAGAAAGGAAATTTTAGCATAAATACAGCTTTTCAACTTGTATTTTCCAGTGTACATTGCAATGAACATGTTCTTTTGCAATGAAAAATTAATAAATAGCTGTCATGCATAAGGGACTGTAGTTTTACAGTTAATTTAAATCTAGAAACTATTGAGACCATATAGGCCAGTTGGTCATTGTATTACATGTGATAGGTCATGTGGCAGATCTCTTAGAATGTCTTTGGAGTCCTCAAGGAGTCCTACTTATGTATCCTAGGCCAGCATCAGCTTTTATTAATACAAAGGCACTTGAGCACAATACTTAAACTGCAAAATGTGTGGTAACTGAGGTGGTCATATTTGCCTCCCAAAGAGGAAACCTCAGGGTTTATTTTCTAATGATACTGAATTATCTTTACAACCAAAAGAAAAAAACTGACTTGAAATAATTTTCCATATGATTCTACAAAAACCTTCATTCTCACTATGATGATTTAATTGATAAAGTTTACTACTATAATTTTCCAATTCACTCGACTCTCTTAACTCTTTAAATGAAAACAGATCCTGGCCAATAGGAGGATGAAAGTAATAGAAGGTAATCATTGTGATTACCAGTAAGAGATGTTTCGGTCTTGATGTGGTTGTTGTAATATAGACAGAACCGCTTTACTTCTCTCTCTTTTTTTTCTTTTCCATTTTTCTCTCCCCTTTATCCCCTCTGCCCTGCACCACATCCCATCATCCCCACACCCTTAGTTCATGTTTATGGGTTGTATATGTCAGTTCTTTGGCTTCTGAATTTCCTATGCTATTCTTAGCCCCCTTCTTTTTTTTTTTTTTTTGGTCAACATTTCCCCACCACAACTTTCCCCAGCCCCACCTTCAATCCCCCGCTTTGGCTTTGCCAATGGATCCTTTGTACATGGTTCTTGATGAGCCTTCCCCTCCTTTTTCCCTGTTATCCCTCCTCCTCCTCCCCTCTGGTTTCTGTCAGTTTGTTTTTTATTTCATTGTTGCTGGTTATATTTTGCTGGCTGGTTTATTTTGTTGGTTAGGTTCCACTTATAGGTGAGATCATATGGTATCTGTCTTTCACCACCTGGCTTATTTCAATAGCATAATGCTGTCCAGTTCCATCCATGCTGTCATGAAGATTAGTAACTCGCTCTTTCTTTCTGCTGTGTAGTATTCCATTGTGTAAATGTACCTCAGTTTTTTGTACCACTCATTTACTGTTGGGCACTCCATTGCTTCCAATTCTTGGCTATTGTAAGTTGTGATGCTATGAACACTGGGGTACATGAATTGGTGTTTCAGGATTCTTAGGGTATAATCACAGCAGTGGAATTGCCAGGTCAAAAGGCAGTTGCATTTTTAGTTAGAGGAAATTCCAGGCCGTTTTCCACAGTGGGTGCAACGGTCTGCATTCCCACCAACAGTGCACTAGAGTTCTCTTTTCTGCACATCCTTGCCAGCAGTTGTTGTTTGTTGATTTGTTTATGATGGCCATTCTGATTGGTGTGAAGGGGTATCTCATTGTGGTTTTAATTTGCATCTCTCTGATGGCTAGCGATGCTGAGCATCCTTTCATATGTCTCTGTGCCCTGTGTATGTCCTCCTTGGAAAAGTGTCTGTTCAGGTCCTTTGCCCATTTTTTAATTGGATTGTTTGTCTTCCTGGAGTGGAGTCATGTGAGTTCTTTATGTATTCTGGAAATCAAACCCTGAGGTATCATTGGCAAATATATTTTCCCGTACAGTTGTTTCCCTTTTCATTTTGATAATGTTTTCTTTAGCCGTACAGAAGCTTCTTATTTTGATGAAGTCCCATTTGTTTCTTCTTTCCGTTACGTCCCTTGCTCTCGGGGACCTATCAGTGGAAATATTGCTGTGTGGAATATCTGAGATTTTCCTGCCTATGCTCTCCTCTAGGACTTTTATGGTGTCGCAACTTATATTTAAGTCTTTTATCCATCTTGTGTTGATTTTTGTGTGTGGTGTAAGTTGGTGATCGAATTTCATTTTTTTGCATGTAGCTGTCCAGATCTCCCAACACCATTTGTTGAAGGGGCTATTTTTACTCCATTTTATACTTCTGCCCCCTTTGTTGAATATTAATTGACCATAGAGACTTGGGTTTATTCCTGGGCTCTCTATTCTATTCCATTGATCTATGTGTCTGTTCTTATGCCAGTACCAGACTGTTTTGATTACAGTGGCCTTATAATATAGTTTGATGTGTCAGGTACTGTGATCCCTCCTACTTTGTTCTTCTTTCTCAAAATTGCTGCAGCTATGTGGGGTCGTTTATGGTTCCATATAAATTTTTGAAATATTTGTTCTATATCTGTGAAATATGTCATTGGTATTTTAATAAGGATTGCATTGAATCTATAAATTGCTTTGGGTAATATGGACATTTTGATGATGTTAATTCTTCCAATCCATGAACATTGTATATGCTTCCATTTATTTGTGTCTTCCTTAATTTCTTTCTTCAGTGTTGTGTAGTTTTCTGAAGACAGGTCTTTAACCTCCTTGGTTAAGTTTATTCCTAGGTACTTTATTTTTCTTGTTGCTATAGTAAATGGGATTTTTTTCCCTGATTTCTGATTCTGATATTTCATTTTTGGTGTATAAAAATGCCTTTGATTTCTGAATATTGACTTTGTATCCTGCTGTTTTGCCAAATTCACTTATTAGGTCAAGTAGTTTTTTGGTGGAAGGTATAGGGTTTTCTATGTACACTACCATGTCATCTGCAAACAATGACAGTTTCACTTCCCCCTTTCCAGTTTGGATGCCTTTTATTTCTTTTTCCTGTCTGATGGCTGTAGCTAGGACTTTCAATACTATGTTGAATAGAAGTGGTAAAAGCGGACATCCTTGAAGACAGAGCCACTTTAAAATGGAGATGGAGCTGCCATGCCAGAGGAACTGCCTGGTACATTCTATACCTCAAACCTTGGAATGTTAAAAACAGGGCAAAATACCACATAATTTTTATATAATCAGCTATCAAACTTTTTAAAAACACGCACACACAGGGTAAAATAACATTTGAACCAGGCCTACGGCAACATTGTGTCCCAAAAAACTGTTGTAAACATAACAAGAAAGCAGGAATTATGACTAGTGGACTAAAAAGTTAAAACATTTTTTAGAAGTAACATCACTATGTTATGTTATCTGTTCCAATAGAAATGCCTTCCTTCTATTGATATAATTGTTCCCCTTTCCCTTACTCATAAATACCCACTGCCTTCGTCTCCTAATCTGAACATTATTTAGGCTTCTGCCTGAAATAATGATTCCCAAATGACTATTCTTATTGATCTCAAATAAACAATTGTCGGCCTTTCACTTTGAAAGACCCTTCCGGTTTTAGGTTAACAACTAAGTGTACTGTATTTTTATAGGAGTGTCTTTTGTATTTACATATTTAATTTTTAGGAAAATATATCTTTTTGGCATTTTTATTGACAACTAGTACAGATATCATAGAACATTTCTGTCCAATGACACTTTCTGCAATGATGGAAATGTTCTATATAATTCTATCTTGCCTAATATGTGCACCTACTGAGCTCTTGAAATTTGGCTAGTGTGACTAAAGATTTGAATTTTTATTTTATTTCATTTTAATTAATTTTAATTTAAATAGCCACATGTGGATAGCAGCTACTATTTTAGACAGTGCTGTTCTAGAACAACAAAGCAATTACTGTATTGTCCCCAATTATCTCATACTCTATTTTCTACAAACTCTTCTCTGAGGTTATGAGCAGGTGGATATTTTAACTTTGCAGATGGAGCATGTTCAAGTAACTATGTCATCCCCATCTACAATGCAAGTAAGTAGTAATGGAAATGGAAGCTCTGGGTGGATGGAAAAGGGATTTGGGGATAACTAGCCCTTTGCCTACCATTCCCATACCTGACTAACCCACTTGAAAAATTAACCATGGTCTAATTAACTTTAGACCACAAGGCACTTCATCAGACTTGCCCATTGCCTAGTTCAGGCTGGATCCACCTAGGATTCTTTATTTGCTTGTTTCAGGAAGCTTAGGAACCCACAGCTCTCTACCACTATTCTTCTCCCGGTGTCCCAACAATTATCCCCAGAATACAATTCCCTCCAGATTACAGTACCTGATGTTTTGTCCCTGTTGTTTTGTCTTAAGCCTGAAACACCCCAGAATGCACTTCGTGCGCTGCATGTTTAAAAACACTCCCCTGGTGCCTGTGTGACTTTGAAGTGCTCCAGGAGCACACTAAAGGCTTGTTAAATCTTATTAAAAGGAGGATTTTATGGACTGAGACTTTGGGGAGGGCTTTGGGTAATTACTGCCTGGAATGCTGAAAAGTAGGTCAGGTGTCACCAGGCAAATCCAGATAAATTGTTGAGTTGGGGGAAATTAACCATCCCCTATACCTACGTATAGTTAATAATAACTTTACAGTTATTATTAACTTCATATCAAGGCTATGAGGTCATTGGGGCTTTTCTCTCATAAAAGCTATAAAAATTATTTTTGTCATTTGTACCATGACATTCAGTTTGTTTAATAGCTGAAATAAGGGAACTGGTGTATTTTCAGATATTAAATTATTTTTATCTAGGTTTAATTCTGTGCCAGTCTCTCTTTTCCTAGGGTTGTGACACACAGATATCTAGCAACTGCCTTCCACCAATGATTGATGTTGGCGGGTCCTCACACAAAAAGTTTACAAAGGTCTATGCCTGTAGTCTCCTGGTTGCAAGCAACAAGCATTGACACTGATTAACTTAATGAAATACGGAATGTAATGCGCAGAATCAGAGAAACAGCTGAAAATCTGACCTGGCAAAGGCAGGACTAGCACACTTCCAGGAAGAGCTAGTCCACAGTTTTTCCAGGGTGCTACAACTGGGAAAAAAGAAGTTCCAATTATTTTTTTGCTTTCCTATTCTTTTGTTTTTCTTCAGAAGAGGCAGAAGAGAAGAGAAGAGAAGAGAAGAGAAGAGAAGAGAAGAGAAGAGAAGAGAAGAGAAGAGAAGAGGAGAGAAAGAAAAGGAAGGAAGGAAGGCAGGAAGGAAGGAAGGAAGGAAGGAAGGAAGGAAGGAAGGAAGGAATAAATTTGGGGCTTATAGGGCAGGGTAGCTTGACTAATAATCCCACAAGACTACCTTCCGTAGGAGAGGTAGCTCTCCCCCTACACACACACACACACACACACACACACACACTGTCCTGGTGCAGTGACATTACCAGAAGAAGGGGCAATGAATAATGGGCAGCCACAATCAGAGAAATGCCCATTAGGGCCTCTTTTTTGTTTTTCAGTCAAGCTCTTTTCCTTCATAACTTTTCCCACAAGACATGAGCACATTGGGCAAAATCTTCAGTTCCACCTTTAGCCCTTAGCTCTACTCATCACGAATATACCCCACTTTTCCATTCATAATTATCTAGTCAAGCAGGGTGCCTGACAATCACACTACCGTTTCTTGGAAGTGTCAGAAGGTCTACCCTGCCCATAGTCCCCTTTTGAGAGCTTCCTTTTGAGAGTTGGACAATTCCTAGACTGGCAGATTGCTACTTCACAATGCAGCTTGAGGGGGAACAGCATACCCCAGCCCACAGTGGGGCCACTTTGGCATGTAAATTATTTTGAGTTGAAGACAATCAGTGCCTAGCAGACTTATGAGTAGCTTTTTATATCCCACTTCACTGCCTAAAAGAATTTAGGTAGAGGGCCTCTACTGAGAAGAAAGCTATTATTAGAGGTAACTTTTTATATCAGAGACACACCTGCATGGTGTAGCAGACATTTGTTTACCATTTGTAAACATTTGCTCTTCTCATTTTCCTGTGAATTATCTTCCTCCCTTTTGAGGCCCCAGATCCCTACCCCCTTTTTCTTAACTCAGGGTGGTATATAAGACTCAATTACCCCATATTTTTATGGGGCTCTAGTATGTACAAAATTTTCCTCTTGTTAATTTGTCCAATGTCAATTTAATTTTTAAACCAGTCAAACAACCTACAAGGGAAAAAAGGAAAAGTTTTCTGCCCCTGTAAACTCAAACCCCTTCCCACCCTCCTCATCCCCGTCCCCCCGCCACCCCCCATTATCATTACTGTTAGAATTTCCTCATACTGAGGCAACTGCTGGCGACACACAGCTCTCACCTGTAAGTCCTTAATGTGAAGTTGAACCGAACAAGTTTGATTACCCTTTCACAGGACACTCTTCTAAAATGTTAAAAGACAACCAGCATGAGCTGCCTTGATTTTTGTTTTCTAAGCTTATATTCCCTGATGCTCCAACCTGTCCTCATGCTCCAGCTGGTCATGTCATTTACCTGTCATTAAGCAAAAGAATTAAGCAAATCACATCTGTTCTGTGAAACTAAAGAGAGTAGAGAAATCTGTATAATTCCTACTAAATCAACTTTGCTAAACTTACGGAATTTTTTTCCATCTTATTACCTGACCTCTCCACTGCCCTCTAGTGGTAGCTATGTTTTTCAACTAAAAAGGCAAAAAGCTTGGGGAAAGGAGGGAGTGCAGCAAAAAAGTGATATATTTATATGAAAATTATTGGCCCCATGAAGCTTATAATCTGATTAGGAGGCAAAGTATACAATGGAGACTAACAAAAAAAGACAAGCCATAATAAGTGATAAGTAAAGTAAATTCCAAAAGGACTTCGGAATTCCAGATTAGTGAGGGCCGGAATAGAGAAGACATTTAGAAGTGGCGGTGCTTACACTGAGCCTCAGCTTTAGATAGGAAACAGCAGGAAATAGGAAATGAGTACCTTCAACATAGTAAATTTGAGAGATGCAGCAAGAAAAGGAAAATGTGGGAGAACACTTCAGGCAAGAGCTTAGCGAGACGAGAGGAGGCGGATGATCTTATCCAAGAGCCTTTATTTGATGCTGCGCTAACAGGTGGGCTGAGTCTATGCCGACTGAAGCCCGGGAGTTGGGAGATGGCGGGGGTGGGGGCAAGAATGGGGTTTTTAAAAGAAAAAGCATGGCGTTTGTAGGGGGTTAGTGGAGGGGTTAGTCTCTTGTTCTTCTGTGCTGTTGCCTCAGGGTTTCAGGATGTGAGTTGGGACAGTGGGTTAGGTAAAAGGCCGGCTCTTCCCAGGTACAGGAAGATCAGTCTGACTACTGGCCAGTATGGCTGGCGTCAGATGTCTACTGAGCGAAGTGGGAGAGAATTTCTGTTAAGCCGCGGGCTATCAAGTGAGTTGGGATAACTGAGTCGTGGGCAGTCCAGCGAGTTGGAAAACTGGATCAGGAGCAGCCTGGCGGGTTGGAAAACTGGCCTGACCTTTTCACTTAGGGTTCGAAACAGATTTAGGAACCACCCACAACTATCTATAGCACTGCATAGGATTAGCAACAGAAAGAAGATTGGAATAATGACATGTAAAGACTTACCAGAGCAGAGAATTTTACATTCATCATTGATCAATACATTTATTTCTTAGTCAGTAAATATATATAAATATATATATATATAAACTTAGTAAACGACATGATTTTGTTAGTGGATACCATGTGCAAGGTACTGTTTTAGGCTGAGAGGTAGAAGATGAACCTGATAACAGTGCTGCTTCAAGAATTTAACAACCTAGTAGTGCAGATACGACAATATAAAACTTGTCAATTTGCAGGTATATTAAGAAATGGAAAAAAATAAAACCATAAGAAAAGATCAGATAAAGAAAGAAAATAAGGAAGAAAGTTTTGTTTAATTTTCCAGCTTTACAGAAAAAAGCCAGAAAACATGGCTTTTAAAGTTAAGGCATTAAGATGGATAGGATTTGAACATGTGGAAATGGGTGAAGAAATGACACGTCAAGTGCATGAAAATGTATGCGAAAAACTGATGGGGGTGGAGTGTGAACATAAAATCTAGCATAGGGTCTTGCACAAAGTAGACCACACCGCAAACGCATGCAACTAAAACATCGGTTGAATTCTCAGCTCTGCCCATATCCTTCCCGGTAGGTTCTCAGCAGTAGCTGGAGAGGTGGGTAGTTGAAGGAGCCTTTCGGACACTCAAATGTAGGTGACAGGTAGATGGCTGAGAACTCAGGGGTGAGGTTGGACTCAAGCTGTAAATTTGTGATCACCTGTGTAGTGGTGACTTGAAGTCATGTGCCCTGCAGGAGATGGCCTAAAGAGAAAGAAGAATGGAGTAAGAGTGAAAGGAGCTAGGACTGAGCTTCGTTTTCTGCCCTTCACAGAGCTTCCTTCACTCTTCTCAAATCACTTACCCCAGCAGCTCCCCTGTACACTCTCGACAGATGGCTTCCTCTCCTACGTTACCAAAAAACAAAAGCCCACAGATTTCTTACCACCACAGTGACAAGCTTACTTACACCCATACCCTTTCCTACTTTTCCTTTTCTGTTAAAATAGAAGACGTACCCCACCCATCTAGGGCCAGAGCCTCCAACCATGTTCAGGACCCCTCCTCACCTCACTCTATCAACTCTCTCCCTCCCAGATCTGCCAGTGCTCTCACTGGACCTGCTGCACAAGTGTTCTCGAATCTCTGCCATGTTTTAAAAACCCTCCTGCCATTGAGTAGTACCCCCTCTCTCATTTCTCCAGAATTAAACTACGTGAGAGAGTGGTCTACATTGCCTCTCTCCATTTCCTTTCCCCTCTCTCCTGTACTCTCTCTCTCTCTGGCTTTTGCTCCCACTATTCCAGTAAAACTGGTCCTTCTGAGGACACCAAAGGCCTCCTGACTGCAAAATCCAGTGGACCCTTATAAGTCCTAAACTGATTTGGCCTTTTGGCAGTATTCAACACCAGTGGCCTCTTCTCTCCTTCTGGGAATAGTCTGCTTCCTTAATTCCCTGAACTCTTTGTCCTTGGCCCTTCCCTTAAACACTACAAGTTCTGCCTTAAACTCTCCCTCTCCTTGTACCCTTTTTGGGTAAGGTCATGTGCTTCCATGGCTTACTACCCCCCTGTATGCTCATGTCTCACAAATCTGTAACTTGGATCCCAACATCTTTCCGGAGCTTCTGACCCACACCAATAAATCAAACTCAATAGAACTAAAAGGGCAATTTCTCCTCTGCCCACAGCCCCCTGCCCCCCACTGCCAGAAACCTGCTTCCCTCCTTATATTCTCCTAGTGCCAAGCACTTGTTTCTTTTCTCCATTCTCCCATGCTACCCACTTCCCTACTCCCCTCCCATACCCAACCTTAACCTATAGCTTGTAGTCAGAGGATGTTTCCAAATTTCAAATCTGATCAAATAATTCTCTTGCTTAAAATTCTACTCTGCCTTTTAATTGCTTTGGGATGTAGTCTAAACTCCTTAGCATCAGGAAGCCTCACAATGTCTGGACTGATCTCTCATCATTATCATCATAGTAGTTTGCACTTCAGCATTTAAAAACTTTCAGTTCCCTATATCGACCAGCCTCTGATACGTCAGGACCTTGCTCATGTTGCTCTTTTGTGTCTTGAACTTTCTTCCCCACCTCCCTTTTCCTGCTGAGGCTTATGCGTCACGCAGCCTGAGATTAGAAATCTGCTCTCTCCGGAGCCTATCCTGGACGCCCTATGATTGGGTCGTGTGGCCCCCTTATAGACTTTCCAGTTTACCTTTTACTTACTGCTATGCTAACATTTACCACACTGTATTACAATTGCCTCTTTATTTTCATAGATTACTGTATTGAAGGCAGGGAATGCCTTGTTCATCAGTTTATTCCCTTTATCTAACTTGTTAGTACACATGGACTCCGGGCAGGAAAAGACCAAATAAAGAATCAGACCACTCCAGTCTGGCAATTAACAGAGTTTATTAGAGGAAACTTGCATAAGAAGTGCATCTTGGATGGCTACAGCACAAAGTGGATATCTTCTGTGTAACCTCACAGATGCCAGAGAAATATATAGAATAACAAATGGGGGGGGGGGCAAGTAGTCACGGGTACTAGTACATGAACACTAGCAGGTATCGAAATTGCTTTACATTCCTGAACAGGCCAGGACAAGGCTGTTTCAGGAGTCAGCACAGAGCTGGAGGCATGGGAGGGGTGCAAATTTATGTCAGAATGAACATCAGTTATGATCAGTTTCTAAGAGGAGTTTTCTGTAAGAAATCTCCCCCTTCTGGCCTAGAACAAGCTCGTAGGACAGGCAGTGGTCACATCACAGAACAGTCTCTCCTCCACAGAAACCAATAAATATTTGTGGAATTAACGAATGAACGGAGACTTTAAACTATGTCTAAGATTTTTTAAATTATATTTTATTGATTATGCTATTCCATTTGTCCTGATTTTTCCCCTTTTGTCCCCCTCCAAACAGCACGCCCCAATCCCGCATGTAATCCCCCCACCATTGTTCATAACCATGGGTCATGCATATAAGTTCTTTGGCTACCCCATTTCCTACATTGTATTTTACATCCCCATGGCTATTCTGTTACTACCTATTTGTACCTAATCCCCCCACCTCTTCACTCATTCCCCCCTTCCCCTGTTCCATCTGTCAACCTTCTGGTTACTAACTTCTTTTCTCTTGCTTTTAACAGTCTCTCTTTATCTTTAACCTTTGGCCTTTTAATTATGATGTGTCTTGGAGTGGACCTCTTCGCAACCATCATAATTGGGACTCTGCACTTCCTGGACTTGCATGTCTAGTTCCTTCACCAAATTAGGGAAGTTTCTTTCACCGCTTTCCCCAAATAGATTTCCAATTTCTTGCTCTTTCCCTTCTCCTTCTGGCTCCCCTATGAGGCGAATGTTGGACCTCTTAAAGTCATCCCAGAGGCTGCTTACACTATCCTCATTTTTTGGATTATTTTTTCTTCTTCTTGTTCTGTGTGGTTGTTTTTCGGTTCCTGATGTTCCAAATCATTGATTTGATTCTTGGCTTTATCCACTCTACTGTTGTTTCCCTGTAAATTGTTTTTTATTTCAATTAGTGCATCCTTCGTTTCCAACTGGGTCTTTTTTATGCTGCTGAGGTCCTCACAAAGTTCCTTGAGCATCCTTATAACCAGTACTTTGAACTCTGCATCTGATAGATTGCTTATCTCCATTTCATTCTTTTTCTGGGGGTTTGATCTGTCCTTTCATTTGGGACACTTTTCTTTGTGTCCTCATTTTGGCAGCCTCCCCGTGTTTGTTTCTCCATATTAGGTAGAGCTTTGACTCTGTGTCTTGGTAGTGTGGCCTAATGTAGTAGGTGTCCTATAGGGTCCAGTGACACAGCATTCCCTATCACCCAAGCTGGGTACTGGAGGCGTGCCCTTTGTGTGGGCTGAGTACAACCTCCTCTTGTAATTGAGCCTTGGTTGCTATTGGTAGATCAATGGGAGGGATTTACCCAGGCCAGTCAGCTGCAAGGACTGGCTATGACCACTGACCACTGTCCTCCACCCTCTGTGGAGGATCAGCTGTGCAGGGGCAGGTGGTGGTGCGCCTACATGGTCTGTAGCTGCCCATTGGGTTTCCTGGGTGGTTCAGGCCAAGAACAGCTCCCACCTGTGTTTTGCCCAGGGCACCCTACCTGAACTGTAAAGTAATCTGAGATGGGTGCTGCTTGTGCTGGGCTTGGAGGTTCCCAGGTGAAGCCAAGCTGTGATTCTAATGTGGCTGCTGCTGGGGCTCACTGAAGCCAGCTGTTGCTTGTTTGATAGGATTTAGGAGCCAAGACCAGCCATTCTTACAGAAAGGTAGCTTGGGTGGGTCCATTATTGGGTGGGGTAGAAACTCTGGATCGCCAAGGTGGGTCACGCAGTGTTAGCCACGTTGATGGAGTCTCAGATATGGCACCAGCCTACTGGCTCTGTGCGGGGAGGGCTCAGCAAAGGGACAATGGCCTCTGCTCACCCAGATGCCAGACACTTCAGTCTCTCTCTGTATACCACTGGTACCCTTGAAGCTGCTGCCCCCATGCTGGAGCTCAGAGGGAGTGAGTCTGGATAGGTGAGTCCATGTGTGGGTTCTTTAAGAGTAACTGCTTGGAGCTCCAGAAATTTCTTCCACTGACTCAATCCACACTGGTTTTTGTAGCCAGAAGTTACGGGGGCTTTTCTTCCTGGCACTGGAATCTTGGGTTGCGGGGCCTCGTGTGGGGCTGGGAATCCTTGCTCCCGAGATATCCCTCCTGAATTTTTATTCACCACATGTGGATGTGGGACCAGCCCTTTCCACATCTGCACCCCTCCTACCAGTCTGGATGGATGTGGTTTCTTCAATTCCATAGTTGTCACACTTCCATTCAACTTGATTTTGTAGTTGTCAGACATCCTTTCAACTCAATTTCTGATGTTCCTGAGTGAAGGTTGTTCTATATTTTAGTTGTAATTTTGATGTGGTTGTGCAAAGAGGTGAGCCATGTCTACCTACGTTTCCATCTTGGCCAGAAGCTTCTAAAATTTTTTTGTCCAAGGTGAGAGGCTGTATGGTAAAGAGGAATGTACACAAAATTTAGAATCAGGAATCTGGATTGAATCCCAGCTCTCTTCCACTTAATCAGCTGTCTGACCATGAGTGGTTTATGTTAACTTCTCTGAATAGAGAGCCCATTAGATGCCAGGCACTGTGTTGGGTGCTGGCAATACAAGGGTAAAGAAAGACAGAGTAACTGCCATCAAGAAAGCTGAGTCCAAACAATGTGTAGTAGCAGAGAGTGAGGAGGAAAAGACATTCCAAGTAGAGCGACTAACAAGGAAGAAGGAGCGCAGATGAGTGATCACATGCCTCATTGTGGGAAGTGAACACAGTTCAATAAGGCTACAGAACAGGTGGCTGGAGAGAGTTGGGATCAAGAGGGGAGGCTGTAGATAAACAGGAGCCACGTCATAAAGGGTCCTTTACACTGTGTTGTAGAGTTTGAGATTCATCCTCAAAGCCATGCAGTTAAAACCCCAGAGTCTGAAGCAGGAGAGTCATGATATTAGGTTTCTATTATAGAAAGAGGTTAAGTCTGGAGGCCAGGTAGAGAATGGGTGGAAAGATGGTACTGTCAGTCAAGAACACCAGTTAGGAGTCTGTCTCAGTAGTCCAGTCAGGAGACAGTAGTGGCCTGAACTTTGAAGATGGAGAAAAGTAGTAGTAAACTGACTCAAGGAATATTCAGGTGACAGGATGGAAAGTGGGTCATGCTGGCTGATGTGGCTTAGTGGGTTGGGCATTGTCCTGCAAATGAAAATGTTGCTGGTTCTATTCCCAGACAGAGCGTATGCCTGGGTTATAGGCTAGGTTCAGGGTTAGGGGCATGAAAAAGGTAACCTATTGAGATTTCTCACACATTGATGTTTCTCTAACTCTCTGTCTCCCTCCCTTTCCCTCTCTCTAAAAAAATAAATAATAAATAAAATCTTTAACTAAAAGAAAATCTTAGGGACTGATTGCAGGAGAGGAGTGAGGGACAAGGGGGAATAAAGAAGGCACCCAAAGTTCTGGTACAGGCAATTGGTATGTAGAGGTGCGTTTACCGAGAGAGGAAATACAGAAGATGAAGAGGCTTTTGAACAGAGAACTGACATTATCAAAATGATGCTTTAATGAGAGAGTTCTGTTGGCAGGAAGCAGGATGGGTAAAACGGAAATGTCTGGAACTGGGAAAATCAGCTGAGAAGTTCTAGTAGTCTAAGGAGTCTAGTACTCATAAGTTTTAGTAGTCTAGTAAGTTCTAGTGAGTTCTAGTAGTCTAGTAAGCTCTAGTGGTCTTGTAGCCTAAGAGTGAGATGAGAGGGCCTGAACTAAGGTGAGCAATGGCGATAGAAGGGAGGGTGAAGTATCAATAGACAGGGCTTGGTATTTAACACTAGAGCCCCACAGGGTAGTATTAAATAGGTGCCTTACGGGAGTTGATCTAAAGGTCTCAGAAAGACAGGCAGAACTGAGACTCGATTCAGGAGGAAAAGATAAAATTTTAAAATATTATGAACAAAGTAGCATTTTAAGAATATTAGTCTAACGATAAAATACAATCGTACATTAGAAATAGAATAAGGAAGGAGGACGCTAGAACCAGAGTGTGGTAGGGATGGAGACAGCAAGGAGGCTGGTTACCATTCAGACAAAACACTGAAAAAGTGGGTATTACTGAGGAAGAATTTAAGACACTTGTGGCTCATTTACTTTGAGGTGTAAAGAAGAAGGAACTGACAAACACCATGGCACATAGCACATTTTCAGTAATTACAGTCATGCATAACGAGGTTGCAATTAACCACGGTCAGCATCACATACGACGGTGGTCCCATAAGATTATAATGGAGCTGAAGATTTCCTATCACCAGTGAAATCCCAGCCATCATAGCATCAAACTACAAACATTACTCATGGGTTTGTGGTGACGTTGGTGTAAACAAACCCACTGCACTACCAGTCGTGTAAAAGTACAGCACATACAGTTATTTATAGTTCTAACTACTTGATAATGATAATAAACTATGCTACTGGTTTATGTATTTACTATGCAAAACTTTCTATTGTATAAGTGGAGTTTACTCTTTCTACTTCTTAAAATAATTTGCTGCAGAACAGCATGCTGTGTTATGCCAGCAGCATCCTCATGCATCTCGTGATTGCATCCTTTTCTCTTGTGCTCGATTTAATCTTGTGTTGCTTTGTATGGTAACGTGCTATAGAGACTTTTAGCCTAGGAGCAATGGGGTACACTAGAGCCTAGGCGTGTGGTAGGTTACACCATCCATGAACTCTATGATGTTCACACAATGACAAAATCACCTAACAATGTATTTCTTATCCCTGTTATTAGTAATGCATGACTGTGTGTGTTTACATGTTCCCCTCTACCAATCAATGGGCTTCTTGAAATCAGAAACCATGTCTTATTTATTTTTATATCTATGCCTAGATTATGGCATAGACTAAGTCTCACTAAATATTCTGAAATGACCAGTTTAATGAATAAATAAGTTGGAAGGGCAAAGTATATATGAAAACAAGGTCAACTGGGGAAGATTTTTGGACTTGGCTGTGAATCGTTGAGTTTAAGATGACATCTAAAATACCCACTTGTAAATGTCTTATAGATGCTTAAAGAAAGTGTAAGTGCTCAGAAGCTCAGGTGAGAGAAGCAACCTGAAGAGAGGCACCTGACGGAGTCCTCAGTGTTAATCACAGCCCCCCACCCCCTACCACCGCCTGACATCTGAAAAAAACAACACAGGAGGCTCAGTGGCTTCACACTACAGTGCACTGTGGTCAGGATAAAAATTCTGCTCTGAGCAGTCATTCAGGGCTCCAGGGCCCTTCCACCGTGAACATCACCACTGTCAATACGCAGCTCCCAGAGGCACTGCAGGAGGACAGAGCACACAGAGGATTGTACTGGGTGGGCCTGGGAAAGTCTTCTATCACTTTACCTATATGTTTTTGTTCTTTCGTTGGCTTAAAACCCCAGATTGATTGTTTCTCTGGACAATCCATTTACCTTCTCAATCCATTCTCTGTCCTTCTCTA
Organism: Mormoops blainvillei; assembly: GCA_004026545.1. NCBI lineage: Eukaryota > Metazoa > Chordata > Mammalia > Chiroptera > Mormoopidae > Mormoops > Mormoops blainvillei. The sequence continues at coordinate 77,942 of PVJD01006691.1, read as the reverse complement.
TAAAATAGATTCTTTTATTATCATTCACATTTACCGACAAGGCACTGAGGCACAGAGCTATCAAGCCATACAATAGTCAATATTTGTATGTAAGTACCCTAGCTCTGGAGCTCTTCCAAAGTACATGAAGAAACTATATATTTATTGCAGCTTAAATGTATACCATATCAACCGCACAAGGTGATGCTAAGTAGTGCTTGCCCAAGTAAGACTAACCATTTTGAATCTCTTCAGCAAAAATTAGTTAGAATAATTCAGTGAGTTACACAAGTAAAAATAGGTCTTATTGACACAGGTACAGTTATGGCTTTTTTCTTTATACTTTTTAGCCTTCTTTAAAATGAATTGCATAGTGCCTTGTACATAACACAAAATAGGGATTTGATCAATATTTGTTGGATTCAACCAAACTAGTAACTTTTTTTAGGTTTGTAAGAAAAGTATCAGAAATCATTGAAAACAAACAGCTGTAGTAAAATACACGAATAGTAGATGTAAACATAAATCATCATTATTACCTTCTTGATACAAGTTTTTGCTAGCGTGAGAGAAGGGCTCAATGAACATTTCAAGAGTAGTGGTTAATATGGTCACTCATAGTCTTTGAGTGCAGTTGAAAGCATTTTTACCTGGAATGCTTTCTTTAAAAGCTTCAGAATGATTTCCAAATATACCATCATATGATAAATGAGAGGAAAAGAGCTATATTTTCATTGATGTTTCTTTTTTTCATATTTAGGGGAATCTTAGGCCTGGACATTAAAGCAAAAGCTCTGAGAAGACACTTTATGATGGCCATTATACAAAGGTGATTGAAAAACCTTGTTTTTTTCATGTTCTATTTCCTGAAGGTAAAAACAATCCAAATTGGCAAAGACTAGAATATCTTCTGCACCTATCTGAGCAGAGATAATCAGATTTTAACATTTTAGAGTCTCACTGGACTCTTCAGTTAGAATTCAAAAGGCCCTGTCTCAAGGGTTATTAGCTCCCTAGCTTTCCGGGTCAGACATTCTATCACAGGATGACATGGCAAAACCAGAGATCATTTGAAATGGCTGCACTGTCAGTCAGACCGATGATTAGGCACTTCCTCACTTCTCTTCATGATCCTTTCTCCCACCTCCACGTGAGCCCCTTCCCCAAGCATCTTATTGAAGCACATATTCACCTAATTTTTACTGAGTATCTACCTTGTGCTGGGGTTGCTTTGATGTTGGAGACACAGTGGTGAACAAAAGATAGTATCGTGTCCTCATGGAAGTGTGTGTGTATATGTGAGTACAGGTCACACACACACACATTAAACATATATAAGTAAGATAATTGTTGGGTACTGTTTCATACTGTGATAAAAATTAAACAGGGTAATGGTGTAAAGTGGAAAAGAAAAAATGTCCTCTATTTACTGAGAGCTAGCCTGGCTCTCACAGGTTGGCTGTAGTATTGTCCTGTCAAACATAATTTCATGGCATACCAACATGAGACAAGGTCACTCTATGACCACAATGGGGGGGGGGGCTATTCCGTAATCATGTCTGATCACAGGCAAAACCAAGTACACTGTGCAAACCACTAAAATGACCAAACAGCTCCCTCTCCTCGCTAACATGAGTGAATGCTGCTTCTTTGCCAACTGTAGCTATAGCTCCGCCCTGCTCCCCTTGCCGCCCAGAAAAAATTCACTGATACCCAGTCACAGAATTACTCTCACTTTCTGACAGCCCCCAATCCAGAGTAAACCCTATTTCCTTGAACACAAGCACCAACTCTTAAAAGACCCTTGTAAGACTTTCTTAAAGGGATGTCCCATGTGCTACCAAGGTGTGCAGTTTCATTGGCTGCTGGGAGCATCAATAAGCCCAGGGTCGCTGGGTTATGGCATGTTCCTGGTGGTCTTTGGTTACTGGGCATCAACAAGAGGGAGAAGGGGAGCTTCCTTAGTTAGGGTGGTCAGGGAAGTCTTTGAGGAAGAGATGTCATTGTGCTGAGAACTGAAAGGTAAAGAGACAGCTATTTGAAGATAAGAGAACATTCCCATCAGAAGAAAAAGCAAGTAACTTGTATGTTTTGTCCCACATTTTTTGGATTTCGCATATATCAGCTACTTTGACCACTGATTTGGGGAGAAGAGGGGAGCTAATCCTATTCTAATATCAATTCAGAATCAAAGGCTTTTACAGCAAAACAAATTTGAGGTGTCACATAAAGAGGTAAGGAAGCGGAGTGTGGAAGATACTTGCTCTAAGACAGCATAAGTGCGTGCATTACCGAGGAAGACTTACCCCTCTCCCATTCTCATCCAGGATCCTGTTCTCTGCTGGCTGGAACCCAGTCACTCCTAAGGTTTTAATGATGAAACTGGTATCTATACCTTCTAGAAGTATGCTAAAAAGAGGTTTCTTGAAAATAAAAAAAATCAAAGTTGCTATTTTTGGCAAGTGGGGACCCTGGTCCTTCTTAAGAGTAGACCAGATATAGGTATAATAGTGACTTTGAACAGCTACCAGCAGGAAAACAGGAGGTATAATGATACTAAATGGGGTAATGTTTATCAAAAAGCGTTCTAGTAATTCTACTGCTCCAAGATTTTAGGGAGTAGGAGGAAAGGGGGAAATTCCTTGGTCAAATACTTTGTGAAAAACTACATACTATTGTCCTCTCTTGGAGATTTATAGTACACCTGAGAATATTAAGAGCTCTGAAAATTTTAACATAAAACAATCAGACAAAGTGTGTCTAACACAGTGATGATAAACTAGATTAATCACCTTCTCCCCTTGGCCGCTTTATACTCTGAGCGATTAATTTCTGTGGAATGCACATTCGGACATTGTTACTGGGGAGTCAAACACTGACCCAGAGGCCACCGACATGGTTGCACACCTTGTTAGCAAATGGGGGTTCCTAGTGCTGACTGGATCAGTGCTGTAACAGGGTCCTTACTGCACAGTTTCACTGTAGGTGGGCTCTGGCACTATGCGTTACACATCATCCTTCCATTCCATTCAAATCTCCTGACGTCAAGTAATGTCTGGCACCATTTTTTCTATTGTTTATACAACTTCCAGCTTAATCTTCCTAGGCTGCATGTTATTTATGGCGACATTATAATAGTCAAGGATTTCCTCCCTTCCCCAATTGCTTGTTAATCATGACTCTGTTTCCTGGGCTATAACTTTGACAGAGCTTCTCCATAAAACTTAGAGTTGAATATTTGGAATTTTAATCTTCCTTTGTACCTCTATCACTTTTCTTGCCCATAATTGGCCAAGCTATTGGCTAGATCACAATAAATGGCACAAAGAGAACCTATAGCCTCAGCATTCATTGGTTTTCATTAGCTGGGAGCATAAGATGAACACAGAGAACAGGGGAAAGACTCATTATTAATAGTGTGCTTAGATGATTTGTTTGTGTTTTGTTTCTTAAGTATTTTAAAGGCATTTCCCTAAGAAAAATATTTCAGAAAGAGATACTATTACTACAAGTCTACACTGAATGCACAGAGTTCACCTATATCCTAAAGCAGCTTGTGCTGGTCTGTGTCCCGAAAAGCATGCCAAAATGAGGTCGCGCATATAAGAAATTCACTGGTGCAAATACCTGCAACAGAAATGGGAAAGGAGTCTGAAGGGGTTCAGAAAGCCATCAGACTGATGCTGTGACCTGAAGCAGAGAGGAAGAAAAAAATGCAAAAGGACTGTGTGTAGTTCTAAGGAAAGTTCAGCAAGGCCTTTGTGAGCCCTAGAGCCATTGGAGGAGGCCTATCTTGTCTCTCAGGAATGGCCTGTTGGGTAACTCTGCAGAGCTCCTGGCTGAGAGCAGCCTGAGGGAAAGGACAGTCTTAGTGCAAATGGAATAATAGAACTCAGAAGACAGTCACTAGAGCCCTTAGTCAATTACTTTCCCTGCTTGCTAAAATCTGAGAGGCACTTTCTCACAATCAGCTATGAGAATCACCCAGGAATCTTATTAAAATGCAGATTCAGTAGGCCTAGGGTGAGGCCCAAGTTTCTGGGGCCCAACTTCTACCAAGCTCTCAGATAATACGATGCTGTCAGTTCACAGGACCCACTTTGAATAGCAGGACCCTAGAGAGTATTTGGAAGAGCCCTATTGAAGCCGTGTCAGTAGGTTTATGGAGAACCCTGCACAGGCTTAACACCTCACCCCTCGTGCAGAGCCACTCCGGTTGCAGTCAGATGTGTACACTTACGGGATAGTTTTTTTCCATTCAAATACTTCACCCCCCTTTCCTTTAATATCACAGCTGTCAACCCCCTCTTGGCACACTGCTTGCACAACTCCTTAATGATCATCTTTCTATAAATACACATGCATTCATTTTTAGTAACAAGAAAGAGCTTTAGCCCTTTGTGATTTAATCAAATCTCCCCTCTCCTCTCCAGTTATTTGGTTTGGGCAGTTTATGTTCCCTAATCCTAAGCAAAAAGTTTTAAAAGCCTTCTTCCAACCATCTAAAGTCCATTCTGCACAGAAATTCTGGTGTAGCCAGTTACCGTAATTCTCTTTTACGCGAGAGTTCTGAGGGATCTGCTACATGCATCTCCTCCAGGTTACCAGAAAGCTTCTGTAGTTATTCTAATACCATGTAGCTATCCATCTATCGTTAAACAGGTCTGTTCTCTTCCTTCACTCTAGTCACTGGCTTTTTGTATATTTTAATTCAATTCCCTACATAGTATTTATTGTATACCTAGTAGCTTTCTTTTCTTTAAAGTTTATTTATATTTACTTATTGATGTGTGTGTGTGAGAGAGAGAGAGAGATTTGTTTCACTTATTTATGCATTCATTGGTTGCTTCTTGTATGTGCTCTGACTGGAGCTTGAACCCGCATCCTGGCTGTATTGGAGTGATGCTCTAACCAACTGAGCTACCCAGGCAGGGCCTAATAGTAGTTTTCATACTTCCCCCCCCAAAACCATGGAATTCTTTCATCACAAAGAAAGATTAAGTAAAATATATTAGGCTGGTCTGGCTGAAACAGTGGGAGATAAAGCTAGAGAGGTGGCCAGGAACATCCCTTGTGTGTGACAAAACAGACTCACACACTTTGAATGATTACTCTGGGAGAGGAGAGGAATGTAGGAAGCAGGATTTTGCCACCTCAAAAGATGTCTCTTTAACATAAGAATTATTTTAGGCTGATTATTTTTAAGAAAAAACTGCAGGAAAAGCTTTTACCTCTTCCTTAACTGCCTGAAGGAATTTAGATAAAGGAGTTGTGCCTGGTCCTGGAAGAACACTATCACCAGGTATATCTACAAAGAATATTGGCTAGGGATGGGCAGGGCTTAGAGACCAAAGTCTTCTCTGTGTCCCATTGTCTCTGCGTGGCATGGTAAACGTTTGTTTTCCCATCTCCACGTGAATTGCCTTCCTTCCCTTTGATGTCTCAGGCCCCTACCCCTTACTCCTTAGCTCAGGATGGCTTGTGGGCCACATATTCATTGGTACGAAATTAAATTTGATTTTCTCCTATTAATCTGTATCTTGTCAATTTAATTCTTAGACCAACCAGAACCTAGAAGGGTTGAAAGGAAAATTGCTCTCCCCGACAGGAACATAGCCTGAGAGGGCCCAGATGGAATCAGAAAGACTAGGACAGAAGATATGAGGAATATAGGCATATTAAGTGTGGATGAAAAAAGCGGCTTTATAATAAATGTAACCAGAAGTAACTTCACATGGTGATCTGATCATAAATTCCTAACTGGGCAGGTCATGATGTCATCACAACCCAGGCCGATAACTTTTTTAGTAAAAGGTTTTTAAGCAAGCTCTGTCCATTGCTCTTGTGCACCTAGGCTAATACACATTTGAAATGTCAAAAATAATTCTGTTTTCCAGTGCTGTCAAAGGGAGCACATAACCACCCCTATAGGAAAACATAATTTTATTAACTATTTCGTACCTTGCTTTCTTCCACCTTCACGTAATCAACCTTAAGTTCCTTCCATAATTCCAAATGTATAAAAGAAATGGCAAAACTGACATTCTCTGAAGCATTTGAGATCTTGGTTCCCAGCAATGTTGTTGGTTTGACTCAAATAAACTCATAGAAATTCTCTATAGGTTTGGATGTTTCTGACATAGACATAACGCATAAGAATCATCAGAACTTGCTGTATGGACGTGGAGGAATGAAAAAAGAGGATTGCCTCTTCCAGGTTTCAAGCTTGGGTAATTATTGATGCAGGAATGCAGCGGTTGTCAAATACTGAAATGAGAAAGACAGGAGGATAAACAGGTTTAGGGAGAAATATAAGGAGTTCAGTTTTGAAATAGTGAGTTTGAGGGAGACATCCTGGAACTATCCATAAAAATGAATGTGGAAATTGGCAGAGTTCGGCTTAGAGACATCTCCTATTTCCAAGTCTGTTTTATTATTTGCAGATCATTCTCAGGCTTTACTTAGGCAACGGTTCAAAGTTCACATTAAGTATGTTTGGTTTTTTTTCCCACAACTGAATTGTCTACAGTCTTACTTTCTTCTAATATATTCTGCAAAATGAAGATTGCCTGCTACACCTATAACTTTAGTAACTAATTCTTTCCTCTTTCCAAAGTGCTCTTGCATATGTGAGTTTTGGGTCTCTCTCAGGGTTCTCTGTATTGGCCATAGGCTTAAGCACTCAGGGAAAAAGGGAGAGTTTTGTTCAGTTCCCTTTGTCAGAATCATTTCTGTTTAGAATCTGAGCTCAAAAGAAGATTTAGAGGTTCTAGCTAAATAGGAATTAATGGAAAATCATGGTTGCAATCTGAAAAAGGAAAGAGAGGCTTGGTTGCTACTGTTAAAAAAACTAACAGGTCCAAAATGGAGTTACTTTTGCTAAGCCATGGCAACAAAACAAAGTTAATAACTAATCTAATTGAAGTTTCAGCCTCTCCCACAAGCGGAATTTTAAACCAATCAGTCCGGAATTTCCTGATCAACACTAGTGAGAAAACCTTCCTGATAAGACCCCCTTGCCTTCCTCTAATGTCCCTGACTGAAATAATCCACTTTTTAAACTTCTTAGTCCCACTCTCTTTCTGCCTATAAAAGCTTTCCATTTTGTACAATGCCTTGGAGTACCCTTCTAGTTGTTAGTTGGGATGCTGCTAAATTCATGAATCACTTAATAAAGTCAATTAAATCTTCAAATTTACTTGGTTGAATGTTTCAGAAAATAGGTGCAATATGTGATAAACTGGATATATTGTGCTTTGTTTGGAAGGCTAAGTTTTGCTGTGTGTTGTTTTCTGTAACATTTCAATGGGGTGGTTTTCAAATTTGGGTTTAAACTTTTTTTTCCTATTACCTTAATATGTGTTCTAGATTACCTTAACATGTGTTTTACTTACCTTAACATGTGTTCTAACATGTGTTCTAGATTAAGTATTGGATGATAGGACAGTGGGCCAATAAATGAAGTGTTATGCGAAGAATACAAATAAATGTTTATTGTACAAAATTAAGGCCTTCACACTTCATAGTTCACTAGAAGGTTAAAGGAAAACTAGGTAATTTAAAAACCTACACAAAAATTTCACTTTCGCCTTCTCCCATCCCCCACCTATATACTAAAATGGGTTTTCTCTTGGAGAGGCCACTGAAAGGGAGGATTCCTGAGTGGTTGGGACTTAAGGCAACCTAATCTGTTTTATATGAGCTTTCCTGAAGAAGGGTTCATGGCTTTTTAAAAATGTGAAAACCACTATGTTGTGCAACAGAAGGTGTAAGATATATAAAGAAATCAGTGACAGACACGGTCAGAGTGAAGGATGGAAAGAAAGTTGTTCAACTGATGAAAATCTAGGTAGTAATAGGCTGGTAACTGAGGAAGGTTTCAGGCAACCTGGAGATGCACAGTAGCTAAATCCCTCAGCACTTCCAGGCAAATTCCTCACCTAGAGAAGAAATACCATGGTTGGAAGTTTGGTTGGGAAGGGAGAGGATGTGGTTGATGTCATAGAGGTTTAGGCCCTCCAAACCCTCACTTAGAACCAAAATGAATGCGCAGGTGCAGGATTATGGAGAAAATCATAAAGGGGTTATGCCATATGACAAGAGGAAGTTGACAGCTGTGACATCAAAGCCAGTGAATTGCATAAAGTTCCTCAAATGGGCCATAATTTTTCTGCCAATATTTTTCTCCACATCTGGAACAAATTCCCCCCTTTTCTTCAATTAGCTAACCTGTATCTATTCTTCTAAAACTCAACTCAAGCATTCTTTGGAACAAGAAGCCCAATAAAATTTGGATGGATGATCCTTCTTTGTGCTAAAAACACAATACTAGGACATAATTCTAGCCCATTTCAATGTCGATTTACTTTTGTTCCCCCAAATCTTAACTCCTTAAAGGAAATGCATGACATCTGATCCTGTATCTTCAAAGCTTAGCACAATAAGTGCCTAATAAACGTCTGTCAAATGAATTAATTAACCTACAAGACTTATATTGGATTCCCTCAGTGCAATGCAGGCAGAATTCTTTACAGGTAGTTACGTGTACCCTTGACTCAGAGAAAGTTTTAAAAAGGAATGAAAACATGCCATGATTAAGGAATACAGGAGAGGTGAACGATGTAATATTTTGAGATTTGTGTGCGTGAAGAAAGTGAGACAAGACGGGCTGGAATGCATCTCGAGTAAGAGATTAAGTGGCTTAAGGTACTCCAATAAGATGACTGATAAAATTCACAACTAATGTACTGCAATGTATGTATTGGGAGCTGGGCAGAAATGACACACAGTGATATAAATTTTTTGGAGTAAAACAGTGATCCCTATGTTGATTGGTATAACTAACTAGCGTCTTGTACGGGGGTTGTGTTTTTCTGCATGCTTTTTCAAAAGTGCCGCCTGCCCTCTCCTGCAGTCCTGTTTTTGGTAACCCCATCCTCGTTCAAATCAGACAACGTATCTTAAAATCTCTGCCTTTAAGTTCAAAGATGAGTCTGGTGCTGTGGAATGTGGTCCAGTCCCTTCCTGGGAAGTGGCGGTAAATCTGACTCCCAACATTTCCTGGGGGGTTGGATGGTGCCGAGGCTGCAGCGGGGGAGCAGAAGCCCCCAAATCCAGCGAGTTTCCAGGAGAAGGAGCCCAAGTCTCTAGCCGCCCCGCGGTAAAAACGGTTCCCCGGGGGCCCCACCAGAGGGAGGAGCAGGGTGGCGGACAGACCAGGACTGGGAATCCCAACCACCGGTTATCCCTTTCACTACCTGGCCCGCAACCCGGAAGCAGATGTGGGCTGCACGCCGCGGCCCCGGTTGCGGTTCCGGGTTGGCCTCCTCTAGACTTTCTGCAGCAGCGCCCCGCCCCCGCATTCCGGACCTGGGCAGGCAGTGGCCAGCTGCTCCGCTCCCGGGGCCACATGGCTGAGGGGGACGCTGGGAGCGACCAGAGGCAGGTGAGGCCCCAGCGGGGCACAGACCTTCACTCTCGGCTGAGCCTCGCCTTCCTGCCCCGGGTTTCTGCCATCGAGGGGCCCTATGCCCGGGGTCGCCGCCCGGTCCCGCTGCTAGCTGCGCGGTTTGCTCCATCGCGTATTATTTTCCCAGCTCTTATTCTCCACCGAGCGCTCTCAACACCTGCTCCGTTCCCTCTCCGGTTCCTCAGCGGGCTAGGCCTGCCCAGGACGATGTCATCGTCAACCATCAGCATGCGACTGAACAGTTCAGGGCCAGAGACAGAAACCTGGGTTCTGCTCCCCGCCCTGTTGCCGCCAGGGCACCTTGGACAAGCCACTTAAGAGCCCCGATTTCTGCCTTTGCAAAAACGCTCAATAATAACACAAACCCTGGAGTTCCCCGAGGGTCTACTGACTTACTTGCTCTTGGTATTGAGTTTTCCTCTGTGCGTGGTTCACGTGGGCGCCCATAAAGCATTTCCTACTGGTCAATGAGGACAAACTGAGAGGATGCAAAGTTGAATGCATGCTTTCATTCCCAGTTCGTCCTTAGGTCGGATTATTTTTCTTTTTTAACCCCAAACCAAAAGAATAACTTCTGAAGTCTTTGGGTACCAAAAAACCCCCAAACCAACCACCCACTCTCGTGCTCAAATTCAAAACAAAAAAAGCAACGAAGGAGATCCCCAGAAGGAATACAGGGCTAGAGTGGGGGTGTGGATATGTCTCTCCTTTCACTTGTGACTCTTGTTCCAAATTATTGGAGTACATACGTGTTTTACCCAGTAGTGGTTGGAAACACAGGGTGTAGTAGCAAGGCTGGCCCCAGTCATTGCGATAATGTCTGGCAACCACTAGAACACGGTAACTCGCAGCTAAGAACGTTTGGTAGTGTTCATTCAGGGATCCTTCGTCCAGATGAGTAATGTTAAAGACAAATACTTTGTGAAGGAATAAAGAAAACTCAGGTTTTTAGTGTATGTACGTTTATTGACTTTTCTTCCTTATCAACTTCTTTCAGAATGAGGAAATTGAAGCAATGGCAGCTATATACGGCGAGGAATGGTGTGTCATTGATGACGGCGCCAAAATATTTTGTATTAGAATTAGCGACAATATAGATGACCCTAAGTGGACACTTTGCTTGCAGGTATTTTTTCCCCCTTCATTATAGTCATTTACCAGTTACAACATTGACTATATAATTGGCTACTATTGTATTTCCCTAATGACTATTCTTGTGTGACTTTTCTAATTTGTCTTTTTTGTTGTTTTTAGCTTTTGTTAACTATTGATTAACTAAACACATGGGTAATTAAATCTCAGATCATTCTCAAGCCATGCTTTAATTGGTAGTCTCAATTTTTTCCCCTCAATTTTAATTATTTAAGTACTTTTAATGTACCATTGACAGACTTTCATTTCCGTTCATTATCCCGTCCATTTAATAGGAGAGGATCTAAACCTGAAAGATAGCTAACATTTAAGAGGACGAATAGGTTAGTAATTTAGATAGTTCATAGAGTAGATTCTCATTTCTCTATTAATTGAGAATCAGTTGTGGTTAGGATTAACTAATGAAAAGATCAACATGCTTTCTGTTTTAATGCTGATTCTTCGATTACTGCCTATACTTTCAACATAAGAGATGCTAAATTGAATTTTTGTCAGTATTTGTTTTTGTAGTACTGTTTTGAAAAGAAAGCTGTGTGATTCTCTATTTGTTAGCGGGTAATATACTTAACAGTATTTAGTAGGATTTTTTTGAGTATTTATTCAGAAAAATCTATGGAACATGTTATAATGCCACTCCATTCATCTAGGGTTAGAGTATAATGACCCTATTTCAGTTTTTCTTTCCCTTTCATCTTTGTTTTCTTCACCCGTGTTTTTTAGGTGATGCTACCAAATGAATATCCAGGTACAGCTCCACCTGTTTATCAACTGAAGTAAGCTCTATTTTCTACGTTTATATTTTTATAAAAATTATACTTCTCAAGGATTGTTTCTCTATATTGTATATTGTGTTTATAAAAAACTTTGTTGTCAAAATGTGTATAGGAATTAAAAATACCTTTTGGATTTATATAGAGCATTTAAATAAAACTTTAAATTCTATAAAAACACAGTGAAATATGTCACTTAGTACTTGTCTACAGAGATGGGGAAGGAACTTTAGACAAATTAGTAATCTAGAAACCCTGGCCCGTAGAGTTTCTCCTAACCTTGTTCTGCCACAGGTCTACCGCAGTTCTTTGGCATGCCTCTGCCTAAAATTGCCTGCCTTGCAGGAGTCAACCATGGTGCTTCTTGAGCTCCCCCCTGCCCATTGTTGTTGAGGAACCGTCTTCTCAGCAGCCAAAGCTTAATCTTAATGAGTCATGACCTGTCGATTGCAAATAGCCTTTAATTAACGTTACCCACTTGATCTGTTGTACTAGGGTGTATAAACCTTGTTAACAGAATTGCACTGAATCTCAGTTCCTGAATTTTTACCTACCAGTGGGATTGTTTTTAGTATGAGTGTTTTAATACCATAGCAAGGAAATTTGCTGTTGATATGGGCCTGTATTTTAAATTTTTTAATTTATTAAAAATGATAGATGTAATTATAGAATGCTTGTAAACATACATACCCTTTTCAGAAAAAGTTAAAAATTTTTACAGTCCTGTGGCAATCAGCTTATTTTTTAGAGTTGTTTTTGAGACACCTGTTAGAATACACTGGGAATTTCTGATAGTGTGGCAAAAACTGCGAATCTGCAGATTCACATTCTGGAAGCTGTTCTGCCATTTCTGTAAACCTGGGCAGTTTTATGATATCCTATGAACTCACCTCTGTTTTTTTAAACCATATTTTAATTGACTAATATTGATATTGGCTTCATCATGGTTTCCTGGGAGGACTAAATGAGTTATTGCCAATGAAAGCATTTTTGAACTGTATTGATATAAGGTAACATTTTATAAGATAACAGTTTAAGGAAAATAGATAATTTTTAAAAGTTAAATAAGACTAATTTGTGATAATCCATAATTTATATTTGGGTTATAAACAAATCCTTGAATAATCTCCTTTGTTATCTTTTTTAATTTTAGTGCTCCTTGGCTTAAAGGGCAAGAACGTGCAGATTTATCTAATAGCCTTGAGGAAATATATATGTAAGTGACAAGTGATTAAAAAATTTGATTAGTGATTCTATTGTAGGCTTTTGTTGGAACTGTTATATGTAGGGGCCTTTCCCAAAAATTGTTTTAAGCTGCCTTTCCGTTGCTCTTGAAGAGTCCTGGAAAGATTGTTTATATAATTTTGTATATACATTTGCTATTTTTAGGCTATGTTGAATGAAACTGGTAACACCAGACTCCTAAGCATAATTATTTCTTAAAATACTATGTACTTTTAATACGTAGAGTCTGTTAAATATACTGTATTTTTTACTGTTCCATTACTTCAACAGATAGCTTGTGGCAAGAACTGTAGTAGATCCCGGATACACATAGTTAGCAAAGACAGGAATGGTCCCTGTTTTCATGGTGTTTAGAATTACTGGTAGGAGAAATATTACTTATAACATCATAAAAATGAATGTAAGACTGCAGCTGTGATAAGTTCTGTAAAAGAAGGATATTAATGTGTAGTACTAATTAAGTTTGAAACAAGACCTGACCTATATTGTAGGAGGCCAGGAATAGCTAATTTGACTTAACAGCTGAGTAACAGCTGAGTTACTTAGGTGAAGATAAATCCAGTGAAAGTTCCCAGCATGTGCAAAGGCTGTATGTTAAGGAGCCTGGCACATTTCGAGACATACAGTAATGGCTGCATGAAGTGAGAAGAGAGAGGAGGGGAGAGAAGGGAGCAGTGATGGGAAAATGACCTGGCAAGGTAGGCAAGGAAGTCATGAAGAGTACTATAAGCCATGTTAAAGATTTTTGTCTTTATCCTGATACTCAGGGAAGCAGAGAAGGGTTTTGAGTGGTGTGATGCCATGATAAGATTTTAATTTTGAAAATACCTGTTTCTGTGTGGAGATTGATTGGAAGAAAGCAAGAATAGATGTGGGACATCAATTAGGAGGCTGATGTAGTAGTCCAGAGAAGATATGACTGCGATTTTGGATTAATTTTAATAAGATACATTAAGTTAGTAAGACAGATAATGCTCTGGAATATCAGTTTTACTGTAATCCATGAATTGGTAAGGCTTGTCATGTACTCTAGGTGGCTACCCCATTTGGCATGCCATACTCATTTTGTATGCCTGGGATCTAAACCATGTTTCTTTTCCTCCCAAAATATTTGATTAAAAAATGATGTGATACTATTTGTTTCTTCCTAGAGGAAGTGTGGTCTTCCTTGAGTTCCCAGATTCACACTTGACTCTGAAAGTAAACAAGAACTGGACATACCAATAAGGGATGCCAGCTTTTAGTGATTCTATTATCCTCAGCATTTATGTATTACTTATTTCCTCAATTAAATGTTTCCTGATACCTATCTCTAACCTTATTGGCCACTCCAACTTTGATGCCCCCAACGAACTTCTTTCTGTAACCCTTTATGCTTATTTACCAATTAAATGTTAAAGTAGAGTAAGGTAACTATATTGCAGATTTGTTCACCAGTGATGTTGTAATTGTTTTTCATTTTTTACTACTTACGTGGCCGCTGTAAATTGGTAGGGTTGAACACTTCCTCTTTCTTGAAAATCTTTCCCGCACTTGGCTTCTGTCATGTTAGTCATATTCATCAGTTAAATTTTTTGTTGCCTATGCACAATTTCATGCACTCTCTCTTTTCTCTATCCAAAAAGTTCCCCCTTTGCTAAGAGATATGCTCCCATATGACACAACTTCACTGTTCTCCCTATTTAGTTAAGTTGAGCTATTTAAGAATTAGGAAGCATCAGAAATTATAAAGTAGTGCGTTCTAAAGATAGAGTATGGTTCATAGTGTCTTCTTTACTGTACGTGCTTGAATAACTTAAGTCCAGTGGTGGTATTTTTACACATGTAGCCTAAATAGAAATACACATTCTGTTTTTAAAAGTTTTGTGTGACAACTTTGAAGTGCATTTTTCTATAAAATTCCAGCAGGGTGAAGCAAGTGAAAAATACTGGCCTTTGAAAATTAAACATAAAAGATAAATGTGTGAATATAGTTCTTTAATGTTTATATTTTCTTTATGTTCTAAATAGTGTAACTATCTAGATTTTCATATTAATTTAGCATCATTTTGACTGTTTGATTTTTGCCTAGGTAGGAAGATGAATAATAGTTTGTTTCTTCTTATGTAGGGAGGTAAGAAGTCAGAAAACTAGCAGTTTCTTAGTTTCTTCATAAACATTCATTGATTATTTCCTATATGCTGACACTCTATTAGGTGTTTGGAATTTAAAAAATTAGAAATATGTGTACTGATATAATATTGTGACATAATTACTGAAGTTGGGCCAAGTGCTGTAATAGCATTTTTTTAGAGGTTTTAGCAGCCAGTATTCTCTGGGCATGTAGGTGAGTTTGTGAAGGCGGGTTCCATTGTGAAGGTGACTGTTGAGCATAGTGTTTGCCAGGTAATCAAAGAGGAAAAGGCTTCCTGATAAACGGGAACTACATGAGCAAAATCTCATAGGTGGGAAGGAACCTGGCATCTTCAGAGTTCTGCAAGTAGTTTAAGATGCCAAGTATATAAATTGAGGTAGATATAAGAAGAAAACCCATAAGCTGGGATAAGGAGTTTGGGCATTATCTTGTAGGCTCTAGGAGATTTAGGCAGGGGAAAGATTTAATCACACTTGTGTTGCAGTGTGGAGGGTGGGCTGTGAAGAGTTTGATGGAAGGAATAGTATAGGAAGAGTAGTCAGTAACTCAGGAGATGATGGAGCCCTTTATTAAGGCAACAAGAATGCTGATGGAGAAAAACAGTTAAAGAAATACTTAAGAACATAAAACTAGGTTTCGGTGATTAATTTGCTTACATATCTTATTTTTGTTTAAATATTTTGCATGTGGATATTTTGAATATATGAAAATAATTATTTTAATACAACCAAAGCTAAATAACATTTCAGAATACTTAGAACAATTGGTGTTAAGAGAAAATGAAAGGGATTAGAATTTTTTGTAGTATTTGAATTTATGATGGTACATTTCAACAACATTTAATTTAAAAATCCAAGAAAATGATTAAATTCTCACAGCTCTTCAGATTTTGATGTATCGCGCAGTCTTAGAGTTAAAAGTTGCAGAGTGAGGCTTGTCAAAGCAGCAATTGCACCAAAGTTAAACACACAAAAAAGACTTTTCAAGACTATTGTAATAGGGGAGAAGGGGAGAGTGGCCAGAACTCAGTCTGAACTCAACTTCTTGAAACAAAAGGGAGGAAGATTTTTAATGGTTGGGATGAGCTAGTAGGAAAGTCCTAGAAGGTATTGGGGGAGCTTGATCAGTGAGATGTGTCTAGCACATTGTTATTTCCTAAGTTTGCAAATGAATTTTTCTGTCATTAGGTCATCTGTGTTTGCTGATTATTGCTCAGCAGAAGTTAGGCTCCTGTCCTTTCAAAGACTGGGGCTAGGTCTTCCTTGATGATTACATTTCAAAAGGGTGGCTCCCAGGTCCTTGAGAAAGACACTCCTAGGTTGTAAAACCGACAAGAGCCTTATGAAAAGATACACATATATCCCAAAGGAGCAAAGAATTTATAACAACCTTTCTAAAGAAATATTCTAAGAAAAGGGAGATCATGACCTGGAGTGAGGTTCTGCCTATCCTGAAGTTCAGTCAAGCTGAGATTTTTGTCTTTGAAATAGTGTGACACCTTTGTTTTATCTTTAAAATGAAGATAATAGAATAATGTGAGGATTAAATGGCATAATTCATGTAATGTACTTTAGCACCATATAATAACAGCTCTCATTTTTATTCTTATTAAAGTAATTGTCTCTTCTAATTTTGTCATTTTAAAAATGAGATGATGGAAACTCAGATCAAGTGATTTGTCTAAGGTCCTACAACTTAGCTCATTTTAGTGAGTGCTTTTACCTTTATTTCAACAAATATAAATATTGGAAAATTAAAGATGCAAAAATCAAAGCGACATGTAAAAGCAGAGTCACAACTTTGTTTTGATCATTCTGAATTGGATAGTAGTTATTTAAGTATAGTTATTCACAAAATATCTCAACTAAATATCAGTTTTTAATCTAGCTTGATCTTTTATTCAATTTGAAACAATTTTTGTTCCAAATTTTTTTATATTTAGCTATTTTACCATAATTGAACTTCATAAATACAGGCTTGACATCTTACTCTATAGTAGGTAGTGCTCAGATTTTGCACTCTCAGAGTCTTTAGGACTTAGCTGACTTTCTTCTAGAACTGTTGGGGCAGTGGAGGAGCGGTATAGGAGAAAAACCTCCTAGCTTTTCTGTGTTTTAATTTGTTTCTAATTCTGCTGGAGGTTTCATCACAGCAATAGCACAAGTTTGAAAACCAAATCCTAGTGGATAGTTAAAACATAAGAACAAACTACTGTCACAAAAGAAAACACAAAATGCAGCAGCAGTAACAACAACAAATATAAAGATAAACCACCGTAACTTATAGAATTTTGGGGTCCAAGAGAAAGAATAATTTTCATTTTCTTCAGAAGACCTTTCATACCCATTACAAATTCCTTGCCCTGGGTTTCAGTAAGTCTTGGTAAATACTAGGGAAGAAGGAAGCATCAGTCAACGCTGTTGGGCAGAAGTGCTGTTGCATATTCTTCTGTAGGAGGCCATGACCAGAAGTTTGCAGTTAAGATTTAATTCCTTCTTTATTATTTGGAAATATTACTTATTGTTATAATTCTTCCAAGCTATGTCTTCTTCCGCCTCCCCTCAAATCCGAATGTGAATATATATTCACAGATGGATGATATTTCTCTCTCAAAGGGTGGTTGTGAGGATTAAGCGAATTAACAAAGCATTGTTTCGATGTCTTCTGTATAATAGGTGTTCAGTAAACACTAGTTATTAGTATTACCACTTTTAGTGATGATGATGTGAAGAATTCAATAGAATGAAATTAGGACATGGAGGGAATTACATGCAAAACCATACATTTGTAAGAATAATGATCACAAACTCAAATAAGGGACCCTATTTTCTCATTTACTACGGTACCCCTAGGGCTGCATGTACTGCTCAGTTTATAGGCCCTTAAAGATTTGTTGAGCAAATTAAGATAGCTTCACTTAAAAAGAAAATACTATTGTAAAGTAAGACAGGATGCTCTAAAATTTCTGTTTCATAGATGAGGAGACTGAGTCCCACAGTTCAGGTTGCTTCCTTCCCTAAAGGCACTGCTGCTTGATGGGAGAGCTAACTATAGTGGGTAACCTGAGCTTTGGAGTAAGTCTGCATTCACGTTCTAGCTATCAGCTTCCTGTTGCTTACAAGACAGTCTTAGACAAGTTAACAGATCCCTCTAGGTCTGTTTACTCATTTATGTAATGTGGAAATAAGATCTACTTTATTAGACAATTATGAGTGTTAACTATGTTGATACATATAATGTACTTTGGGCTTAGTACATGCCCAGTTCATTTTAGCGTTCCCTGTTTCTGTCCCTCTAAGTCTTATTGAGAAGAGAGGATGAGAGTGGGAATTTCTTTTCTTTTTTTTTTTTTTTAAGAAAACCTCAGCCAGCGTTCTCAAGTTTTTAAAAACCTTTCCAATTGACTTTTGCTTCCTCTAAAATGACAAGTTACCAAAGAACACAGAGGATTGTTTCGGTGGTAAGGAGCTATGGGTGAGATAGGGAGGATTTGAATGATTTGAAAAGTATCTTCTTCTTTCTGTGTGTTTTGAAAGTTTTCTTTGGAGGATGCTGATGAGTGGTGATAAAGAGAAATAATGATTTCAAGTGAAGCTTTTAGAGAAAGATGGTAAGGTGTTATGAATGGTGTGGTGATTTCTTTACAGCTTATCTAAAATTAGTGTCATTCCCTAAAGAGTAGACACTTGGGCCTTTATTTTATTGCTATTGCCATTATTTAACGTACTCTGTGGACATGAACCATGACATGTTCTTTTTCTCAGTGATCCTTTGAGGTGGATTTAATTACCTGAGGCAGTCAGGCATTATTTGGAGCGAAAATGAACCACTTTGGGCAACGTAATATTTTATCAAAAAAAATGAATATAAAGTTGTTGCATTGATTGACTTGTAAACCAGCTCTCTGAGGGAGTCCCTCAAATGCTTTGAATTCTTTGTTGAAATAAGCGTATTAAATAATAGTGTACTAAATAAGTGGTTTGCAATTGTCCAAAAATTTAGGAAAGCAAACAATGATTGGACCTTAATATTGAGAAACCAAATTGTATTTATATTTATCTAATTTATCCAGTTCAAGTTCATAAATTTTCTTTCTCTTTGGTTGTAACACTTCTGCTTCTTTTAAGTAATCAATGTTAGTTAATTTCGGAGCCAGTTAGAATTTTTAGTGTTGATATAAACTATATTAAATGCTCATCCACAAATGTCAGTAAATCTCATATTTTTATAAATTCTTTTTTACAAGTCATGGCTAGATGCATATAATTTATTAGATTGTAAATATGTCTGTATTTTTTTGAATTTGAGAAGGAAATTTTTAAAAATAACATTTTCTCCCCTGAATTTTGTTTAGACAGAATATTGGTGAAAGTATTCTTTACCTGTGGGTCGAGAAAATAAGAGATGTTCTGATACAAAAATCTCAGACAACAGAACCAGGTAGGATTGAAAAATGTTATCAGTGCCATTTTAACTTACGGTCATTAAATTTTCACATGATTATTCTGACTGAAATATTGAATGAAAATCTGTGTTCTGTTTTATGGTTTACATATGATAAAATATAAGTTTTTTTGAAAGTTCATTTACTCATGTAACCATGGATCTTTGTATAAGGTTTAGCTTTTTTGGTTTAATATTGTAGTCCTATAGAAATAGAATTTTATAATCAAAGAGCTCAGATCTAAAAATTTCTGCTTTTTTTGACTATTGTTAAGGTGATATATACCATGTAACATTCTTCACGAATTATTATGCTATGTAAGATAGGCATTAGCTTCAAATGAGTGTAGTGTTTTTAGAAACAGAACTTTGAAAAAGTACCAACTGATATTTAGCATGTGAAAATTGACTTTGAAAATTGATTTTTTTAAAGATGTAATTCACATATCATAATTATTCACCCTTTAAAAATGTATATTTGAGTGGTTTTTAGAATATTTCAAAGTCATGCAACCGTAACCTGTATCTAATTTCAGGGCATTTGAAAGGTGATATTTTGCTCTATCATTATTACTCTTTTATTGAATCATTAAATATATGACAACATGGAAAGTTCTGATGTTTCCTTTTTACTTTGCTAGTCTTTTGTTTTACTTACCATCAAGACCTTTTAGAGAGGAAAGTAACTCTATTTAACCTAATTTTATTTCCAAAGAGTTTTATTGTTATCGTTGATAGAATGGTTTTCATTTTGAAAAAGTAAGGATTAAAAGAACCCGTTTGTGTATTTACAAATGTTTTAGGAGGCTATCACAGAGAACCAATTATTTAGGGCTCCCTTATCAAAATCAACATACATTTAAAATTGATATATAATTTTTCAGAGCATTTTACTATTTTTCTATAGAAGCAAATGTTTTTATTGCTTCCATTAAAATCAAAACATAAATGGTATGAAGATATTTTGTCCATGTGATAATCTTTTTTTGAACTATTTTCCTTAACTTTTTGTGATCCATCCATGACGTTACAGCATTTTCAGGGCATCTGTGAGAAAAGTAGTCTCAAGACAAAATTGATTTTTGCCAATCCACCATTCTAGAGTATGGGAAAATTGCAAAAATGGAATGTATACCAGTAAAAATTTAGGGCTTTAAAAATGTTTAGGATTACTCCATTCTTAGGAAATTTAAAAAAATTACTGATCTTAAAAATATTTTTCCTTTCCCACCTATATCCATAATTTAGTTTGGTCACTTTTCATATTGCAGAGTTATTGATTTGTTTTGTATAATTTATAATTTATAGAAATTTTGTTTGAAATGTTTCATCAAAAATTGTTCTTGTAGACTTTATATTAAAAGGGGAGGATTAGTGAATCTGAAGAATGAATACAAACTAGTGATCAGGATCTCCCTGAGAATTTTCCTCCCTAGGGTACCCACTTGACAAGTAATTTATTTTGATTATAATGTTAATCTTCAGTAGAAATTTATTTTTTATTATTTCATTTTTTTACTTTAGAAACATTAAAGTTTGAAATAATTGCATGCAATTAACAATTTTTAAAAATTCTGAACTAATTTTAGACTTAAAGCTGCAGAAATAGTACAGGATCTTACACTTTTCACCCTGCTTCCCCTAATAACATCTTACAGAACCATAGTATAAGTGTCAAGAACAGGACTGTAATATTAATTACAGAGCTTATTCAAATTTCACTAATTTTTATACTACTGTCCTTTTGACTTTTATAGGATCCTGTCCTGGATTCTATGGTGCATTTAGTTGTTATTTCTTCTTACTCTCTTCTAGTCTCTAAACAGTTCCTCAGTCTTTTTACTCCTTTTATGGCCTTTTATGACTTGACACTTGAAGAGAGTAATACACAATCTTGTAGAATGGTCTTCAATTTGGGTTTGTCTGTTATTTTCTCATGATGGTGTGAGATTAGGCATTTTGGCAAGGATACCACAAAAATGGTATTGTGTTCCTTACAGTACATCTCAAGGAGCTCATGATACCAGCTTGCTTTGTTTTTGGTGATGTATACCTTGATCCCTTGATTAAGGTTGTATGTGCCCGATGTCAGTACTACAAAGTCACTGTATTAGTTAAGGTTTTCCAGAGAAACAGAACCAATAGGAGGTGTAGATATTTGTGTGTGTGCGTGTATTTAAAGAGAGAGAAAGGAAAGGAAGGAGAGGGAGAGATTGATTTATTTTAAGTAATTGGCTCACCAGATTGTGGGGTCTGACAAGTTCAAAATCTGCAGGGCACGCTGAAGACCTAGGTAAGAGTTAATGTTACAGCTCAAGTCTGAAGGCTATCTGCTGGCAGAATTCTCTTTTCCTCTGGGTAGGTCAGTCCTTTTCTATTAAGAACTTAACTGGATGAAGCTTACTCACGTTATGGAGGGCAAACTGCTTTACTCAGAGTCAACTGATTTAAACTTGAATTCCATCCAAGAAACACCTTTATAGAAACATCCAGAATAGTACTTGACCAAATATCTGGGTACTGAGGCCTAGCCAAATTGATGTATAAAATCTGTTATCAAAGTTACTATCTTTCCCTTTGTAGTTCATAAGTATCTTTGGAAAGATACTTTGAAGATATGCTAGTATCTTATTCCTCCTTAAACTTTCACTCACTAATTTTAGTATTCATTAGTGCATCTTGCAACCATATTTATTACAATATTAGGTGTTTGCCTAATGGTGATTCTCATTTAACTCTTTCCTTCTACATTTATTAATTGGAATTCTATTGTAAGGAAGAGATTTCTCTTCTCCCAATTTATTTTTTTGATTATTTATATTAGTATGAGCTCATGTATTATTTGATTACATGGCTTAAAATTTCACACCGCCATCATTTTTTGCTCAAATTGTTCCAGGTGTGGGCTTTAGGAGCTCCTTCAGGTAGACTCCTGTGTTCTCTTGATAAGCTTCTATCTTTTTTTTTTAAACATTTTTAAAAATCTCTGAAATCATGAAATATTCCAGGATCATTTTGTATTATGCTTGCTCCAACCCTGGAATTAACCACTTTTTGTAGAATCCCTGGTTCCTTCTATGGAAGAATGATATTTAGAGACCGATATTAACAATTTTTAAGTATAGTTTCTTACTGTCTTTGTAGATTACTCATAATATCTCATATCCACATAGGCCCAGACATAAAGAAGAAAACTGAAGAGGAAGATGTCGAATGTGAAGATGATATCCTTTTAGCATGTCAACCAGAAAACCCAGTTAAAGCACTGGATTTTGATGTCAGTGAAAATCAAACAGGTATAATGTTAATAACTACTTTCTTTTGAGGAGAGTGGGATAGTTGCATTATGAATTGTTTTTGGAATGGTTTAGCAATTCAGTAAATTCCCACATGTTAAGGAAGCAGTTATTAATTTGCATAAAATTTATTTATTTTTCCTCCCTGCGGGCCATTTTGGTGTTTGCTGGGTCTGTCAGAATGCTGAGGAAAAAATAGAAGTTTATTTTTATTTTTAGGTATTTTTTTGCTACTTTCTAGGGTTTTGAATTGGTGATGGGAGAAATTGAAACTAAGAAAAGCTCTGTTTTCAGTTCACATTTTAATTCACATATATTTATGTTTTGAAATTCTCAGCTCTCTCCTGATTTCTCAGTTAATTTTTAGTCTATACTAATAAAATACATACCATAATTGAAAGTACAACCATTGAATTAAGGCCAGTAAAATGCCTTTAATTTAAGATTTTAGTTTTTGTTTAAGCAAATTTATTTCATAATATGGTGGTATTCAACTTATAAAAGGAAAATCAGCTCTATGTTAATATCAGAAAATATGTTCCATTTTAGTATTTTAAAATTTTGAATGATAGCAGTTTCCTCAAGTCTCTTATAACAATATGATAGACCAGAGGGAACATTCCTTCTCTTTAATGGTCAGGAGTTTCCTGTGCCATTATACAGTAGCTTTTAACCAGTGCTTGAAGCCTTAAAGTTCTTGCATGGCATGCCAGGACTAGTGGAAGGGGATGGGGGAAAGTGAAAGAGCGGGGGAGAGAATCCAGGACACCTGCCCTGCTTCAGTCTAAGCAGTGTCCATTTCATCCGTTTATGTCTTTGTAGATTTGGCATAAGATTTCTTTTGAGAAACAGGATCTACTATTAAAAGAGTGAAGATCACGGTCATAATAAGTGTCATCTACTTTATATTGACTTTAGTACTATACTAGTACAGTTGTCACAGTCTTTTCATGAAGAGGACACTATCAGGGTGGGTAAAACATTCTGCATAAACCTGTCTTTTTGTGTGAGTCCTGCCACCAACCAGTGCAGTGATTTTTGGCAAGTTTTTTAAAACTCTTCAGAAATAGTTTTACATGTGTTAGTTGAAGTATTTCATCAATTGTAAGGCAAGCTGACTTTGTAAGATTCAAAAGATCAGTGAATAGAAATAGGTAAAAATTTTAATTATTATTTCCTGAATAACTCTTCATCCTAAATGATGTAGGTGCAGCAACCAGGATGATTGGTAAGTTTCTCTCTTTTTTAAAAATTGAATTTATTGGGGTGACATTGGTTAATAAAATTTTACAAGTTTCAGGAGTACAATCCTATAATACACCATCTGTGTATTGTATTGTGTGTTCACCATCCCAAGTCAAGTTTCCTTCCATCACTATTTATCCCCCTTTACTCTCTTCTACCTCCCCCGGCCTCTGTTTTGGTTGGTAAGTTTCTCATCAGAGCTGAGGGTAAATGAGTGGTTCTTAAACTTGTTTAAGAGGCAGAATAACTGGAAATCGTGATACCCTATGGAATACCAATTTGGTGTATTATTGATATATTTAATTGAATCCTATGAAGTAAGGACAGTTTTATTAGCAGAATACATTATATTATAGTTATATAAAATAAAGTCATAGGTTTCCCAATACTGAGGTCCATCAACAATAGAATGGAGAAATAAATTATGGTATATTAGCAGCTGTCAATCTTTTTGGTCTCAAGACCCCTTTATACTCTTAAAAATTAGTCATACCAACTTATACTACTGCAACAATCCCGGATTTGAGTCCCAGCTCTCCACTTTCATTGGGTGACCTTGGCAGGTGAAAATCATTTATAAGCCAGGTATATTTATGTGCAATGTATTTGGAAACTTTTTACTTAATATTATAACTTAATTTTAATAGACAACTATTAATTGCTGTTTGGGTTGATTTGCCATATAATTTAAATTTCTTTCCCAAATGTCCCCCTCCACACATATTGCCAATTGTTTTAGTATTTGAATGTATGAATTAAAAAAATAAAAGTAATATAATTCTTTAAATTTACAGAACTAGAAGAATTACCCCCGATTGATCATGGCATTCCTATTACGGACCGACGAAGTACTTTTCAGGCACATTTGGCTCCAGTAGTTTGTCCCAAACAGGTAAAGTTACTGTGTCTAGCTCACCTTGTTGTTGCTTTTCCAAAGTAATTCAAGTAAATGGTTTCTGCAATAATATCTGTATTTTTACTCCTAATAATAGTTTAATTTATTTAAGATAAAAACTCTTTCCTCATTTTACTACCCCCAAATTACTGTGAATAATGAAAGATTTGTTTTGTTTTTCTGTCTGTCACTGCTTTTAAAATTGTATCTAAACTCTGACTAGGGCTTAACCTTCTAATAGATTTTCAAACAAGAAAATTATGATGTCTAATTTAGTTTGTTGAATTATTTGTCCTACTGTATGGGAGTTCTAAAAAACTAAGTGTGTCCTATGGTTGCCCAATTAAGGGGGTGGTGGACAGACTGGCTGAGCCCATTCCTCCCCACCTGAATCCCTTTTCCTTTCTGCTTCCTGACTTATTTTCCACCAAAGGATATCAGATGGGAGACTTTTCATTTAAAAACTGTTTTCTTAGGCCTTTGCCTTTCTTACTCGCTTTTGAACAGAATCATTTTCTTTTCCCTTGCTGCTATAATCTAGCCTACTTTAAACTTTATTGATATAAAGGACAATTTCAGTACTACCTATAAAGTTAAATTAACAAAAATAAAAAGTCTCGCTAACTTAGCACAGGTATTAAGCATTAGTCTCTTCCCGTTGGTCTTAAAGCTACTCTAGCCCGTAAGTTCTTTGGAAGTCCTGACCCACAGAGAATATGGTTCTTTGTGCCAGGCTGCCCTTTCACCCTTTCTTTTAGTCTCTGGAAGAGACAGGTCTTCCCTTCCTCGACTTGTGGTCAGGATAACAGCTTGTTGTGCAGACTTCTGGGCTTTTCTCTCAGGAACCTTATTTTGCTCTTGGCCCTTGCTCATGATCTTAATGTCAGGGTCCTTCCTAGACATTCTGTGTTCTGAATCTGTTCAGCCTGGATCCTCTATTTTTGATTATAGTCTCTTAGACATACAGGATCATAACCTATGAGAGCTGAAATAAATCTTAGAGGTCATTGTCAATTTTATGGATCAGAAATCTGAGCACCTGAAAGGTTAAAATATGATAAACATGAAATTTCATAATTTCTGGTGGAAATTAGTCTCCCTGACTCCAACTCAGTCTTCCCTGCTTCCAGTATTTCTTCCATACTCCTCACCAATTTCCTTTCTAAACAATCTGACCATGTGTCTTCCCATGCCCCCTCACATAATCCTTACAGGTTTCCATTGTGTATGAGGAAAAAATCTAACCTTGTTATACAAAGTCCTTTGTGATATGTCCCTAGCTGTATCATTCCTGATGGTCACTTCCTGAACCTTTCTCTTTTATGTCCTTGCTAGAGTTGCTAGCTAAAATACAGGATACCTAGTTAAATTGAATTTCAGATGAACGTTATTACGTGGGATACACTTACAATGAAAAATTATTTGTGATTTGTCTGAAATTTCAGTTTAACTAAACATTATTTTTATTTGCTGCATCTGGTGCATCTGTATATGCTCTTTCCTCTGAATATAATGACTTCTTTCTGCTCTACCCCCTTCCCTTTTGATGCAGAAAAATGGCCACTTCTCTTCCAAGATTCAGCTCATGTTACTTCCTCTGTCAACCTTACATGATTCCCAGAGAGAGTTTTAATTTTGTAACACTTGGAACATACCATTATTGTGTACCTATCATACTGGATACATAAATTTGGTAAATTTTCAGAGCTCATTTTTAGAAATTCTCATATTTACATTTAAATTTCCCTATGTGGGGGGAAAATTTTTATGTTCAAGTACTCTAGGCATGGTTAGTGTTAAAATATTTGCTGACAATTGGTGTTTAGAAACCAGGTCTGTCATTTTTATACCAATTATGAGTACGAGTTTCTGCTCCTGAAATGAGGAGAAAACTTTGGAAATGGTGTTTTCAGAGTGTAGAAGCTTCTTTAAATACTTTTCAATACCATAGTATTTAAATCAGTATGCTTTAAGATATTTTTCTAGTATTTATTTACAGAGAAAATTAAAAATATACATTTATTTATTTATATTACTGCTGTTTTTAAGGTGAAAATGGTTCTTGCAAAATTGTATGAGAACAAGAAAATAGCTAGTGCCACCCACAACATCTATGCGTACCGGTGAGTGATCGTCGCAATTTCAGGAATGTGTGCTTTGTAAAAAACGGGAGAGACTGAGGCATGATTTTAAAAAATAATAACTATTATGTGTTTTTTCCATCATAAAAATAATCATGTATAAAATTTTGGAAACTGCAGAAAAGAAAAAAATCAGAGGGAAAATCAGCCATTTTCTACCATTAAATGTAACCAGTAATATTTTGGTATATTTTCTGTCTTTTCTATGTAAAGTTTATCTTTTTAATGCTTTATGCTTGTATACTATATTTTTCTTAATTTACAAGAGCATTTTTCCATGTTATTATAATTTCTTTTTAAACATTACTTTAATGGTTGTATATTTGTTTGAGGCTTTAAACTACAATTTATCTAACCATTTCCTTTTTGTTTTAGTTTTTCATATTTTTCACTATTTAAAAGAATAGTTCCAGAAACATCTTTGTTTATTTTTAATTTTTTAGATCATTCCCTCAGGATAGGTTCTGGCTGCTTCAGATTCTTTTTTGAAATGAAATGGGGGGATAATTGAAGACAAAGAAAGAATGGATTCTTAGAAGTAAAATGATCAAAAAGTATAAACATTTCTGAAACGGATACATACTGCCAATTTTTTTCCGGTTTTTCTTTTAAACCAATTTGTGCTTCTGTTAGCAGTGAATTAAAGGTGCTTCCTTACTGCATGCCTTTTACTTTTGAATACTAAGGCTTTATACAAATTTTTACTGATTTGTTAGTAAAGAGATAAACGGTCTATTTTTAGATATGCAAATTAAAAGACTTAGAAGAACATAGTTTAGGACTGAAATAAATCAGAATATAGGCAGGGATTATGTATAAATTTAAAATGTGATTGAGATTATTTGTAAAATCTAAGTTATCTAAAACAAAAAAACACCCATCACTTTGGATAGGTGAGTTTTTAGTATTACTAAGTCACATCTCTAAGTGCTACAAGTTAAAATAAAGCTATTTGTTATATAGTTCCATAGTATCACTGGACAGAATTTCGATATTTTCTTATGATTGTAGGTCATCAGCATAGAAATGAGGAATGAGGCTGTGCTTGCGCTCAGTGATTAGAATGTGCTGTGACAGTGTCAGTAGTTACCGTTCACCCATCCCGCGCGTTTGCTGAGTGCCTGCTCTGCGCCAAGCGCTGTACAGAAGTTAATTCCAATTATTTCAGCAACTCTGCCACTGTAGAAAGGTTAGCTTTTTCAAGATCACATAGTTGTTACGTGGTAGAGCTGAATTTGATAATCTAATTTCATTTATCTCTATTTTATTCCTACATGGCTGTGAGTCTGCACCTTCAACAATCGCTGTACATAATATTGATTTTAAATTATCAAAAAATTAAATATTGTGCCGGATATTCTATTTCAAGCCCCAGATTTTTTGGTCTTTAAGTTCTTGTGAGTATTTTTGTCCTTTTGCATATTAATAGATGATCACCTGTCACTCCTCACACATGTCAGCATGACGACTACATGTAACAGTCCCTCTACCTCGCTGCCTTATGTAATTGATACTTGGGAATGAAAGATGGCCTTGTCAGAATTGTGTCATATAAGACTAAAAAGGCACAAAGTGGAGGCTTGAAAGGCCCTATTGGGAGTAAAATAAATGACTTTCATTTGGTATGTGAACTTTGTGTTGTGTATATATAGGGTCCGGCACAAATAACGCCCCTCTTTTATTATGAAATCTTTCATTACAAAATCGTAAGCGTGTAATTTTGTAACATAACAGTATCATACTCTAGCATACCATATGCCATTTTAGATGAAATATTCAAATTAAAACTATAAATTATTACACTCATGTTATTACCCTACCAACCATGCTCAAATAGGTGTTACTTCTGCTGGACTCTGTATTTTGAATGCCTAGGGTCTTCTTAAGATTACTTCCCGGTTTGGGGCATTATTATATAAAGCAGTGTTCCTGTTTTAGAGTTGTGGGGCCCCCTTCAGGATACTGGTCCACATAGCTATCAGTGCCACATCATTATCTTTCTGGCATGTGTGAAAACGTCTATGGTGTTTCCTTTTTTTTTTTAAACTTAACAGTACTGATTTATATAGTCAAATTTTCTTTACTTTTTCCATAAAATTATGGTGTTAAACTATAATTATATATAAATATATAATATAAATTATATATGAATACATGATTTATATATTTATATATAAAGCCTAATGTAATATATAAAGCCTTATATAAATGTATATTTATATATAATATAAATATATATTCATATATATATAAAGCCTAATATAAACCAGCTACTGATTCCTTTTCACCTTAAATTTGCTGTATAAAATTATGTTTAATAATACTAATTTTTCTTCAGATGAGGTCAATTTTAAGCAATAATAGAGTCTGGTCATAGTAAGTGGATGGTAAATTATATATTGAGTGCCTCAATGGATAGATGGATTGGTGGATAGAAAGATGAATGAATGAATATAATTGCTATAATAAAATTATTGTAATTGACTTAGGTGTAAAGAAAAGGTAGTGTCTGGCTTTTTATGGCCATAGCTGTAAAGATAGCTTTGCTACATTTGCTTAGTCCTAGTAGATGATACCATTTGTAGAGGCCTAAGAAATCCACTATATGGCATACCTTAACTGGCAGTTTTCTTTTTATACTTGCATTTATTTGTCAAGCTTATTTTACTGTAATGTAGCCCTATATTATTCCAAGTGATAATTTCTTAGATAATTTAAATGGGTAAAAGTAACATGATTTACCTTTATTGATAACTATCCAGGGTAAATTACAGGGAAAAAGAAATCATATAATCTTTACTCAAAATGGAGGAGATGGAAAAATACATGATGGCTAGTGTAAGATGTGAGGAAAGTATAAAATACTAACTTCTGTTGGTTTTATCACTTCTTTTTTATATACTTTTTGTCTCTTTCACTAGATCTCAGGGTCTTTGAAGACAGGAGTATGCCACTTATTTCTTTCATATCATTTCATAGTGCCTATTATGTATAATACTTCTATATGATTTACTCTCAGTAGATGTTTTTCAGTGAGTTCTCTCTATAACCTCAAAGCTTCGAGGTTAAATGTGTAAACTCACCTCCCCACAATCGCACCATTTCTGATTTAGGGCGACATCCTTGATTCCTAGCTTTCCCAAATATAAAAAGTGAAACATTCTAGGTAGTACAGTATCAATGAAAATATGTATAATAAATATGTAGTTCAAGAAGGATTTTTAAAAAAACAGATAATACTGATTTTAGGAGTAAATTGTTTGCAACTAGTATGAAGGAGTAACTTATTACCATATTTTGCGGTTTCAAAGTATAACACTGTTATATGTATTTCTAGAATATATTGTGAGGATAAACAGACCTTCTTACAGGACTGTGAAGATGATGGGGAAACAGCGGCTGGTGGACGTCTTCTCCATCTCATGGAGGTAAGTGCAACTGAAATCCTATTAATCCTGTTCTATGAGCCATAGCATTTCTCAACAAAGCAGCTCCATTGGGGAATAAGTAAATCAGTTAGACTATATAAGATGGAGTGTATTTGGTTTAATTAGTAGTTAATTTTTAAGCATTGACAGAGAAAATTTTAATCACTGGATATGGGGCAAAAAGCAAATGTGCTTTCAAGCTCTTTTAGTCATAGACTATAGAAGATTGTTTATAGTTTTGGAAACTTTCTCTTTTTTTTTTTTTTTGACAGTTTCCTCCCCTTTATTTTCTCTGTTCTGTCTTTGTGACATTCCTGTTAGTTGGATATTGGATCTTCTGGATAGATCCAGAATGTTACTTTTTTAAAAAAAATTAAGTTGTCCATCTCATTGCCTTATGTTCTGAGACATTTTCTTGATTGTCTCCTAAAATTTCTATTGAATTAAAAAAATTTTTAGCAACCATGTATTTAATTGTAAGGAATTCTTTTGTGTTTTCTATTTTTCTTTTTCATAG
The DNA here is from genome assembly GCA_004026545.1 of Mormoops blainvillei. Lineage (NCBI taxonomy): Eukaryota > Metazoa > Chordata > Mammalia > Chiroptera > Mormoopidae > Mormoops > Mormoops blainvillei. Next base: position 47,228 of record PVJD01006691.1, on the reverse strand, counting down.
TGGGCTATTCTGGTTTTATGGATGCAATATCTCCTAAAATTTCCTGATTATACTAATTAGTGTTTTGTTTTTTTTTAAGATGTTCTCAGGTTTTTTCTGGTCCATTTTAGTTTGTTTATCTTGTCCTTTCTCTTTCATGCTGCTGGATTTTCTTCATCTGTCTGGTGATCATTGATTGTCCATTAATTTTAAGAATGGATTGTTATTTTTTCTAAGGTAGTTGCTCTAGTTTCTTCTGCTATTGTATGTGGAGGTTTGTTTGCTAACCTTAATAGGAACTCTGTGTGTGGGTCAGGCCTGTAGACTGGTGGGCTTCACATTAAGGGTGGCATTTGACAAATGTCAAACTGAGGAAGACCTTACTGGTAGGCAGTAGTGATGACTCATGCAGCCCCAGTTCTCCATAGTAGTTTGTTTAGATGCAGGGTTTGTGTCGTTTGGCCCAGGGTTAAAGGCTACCTAAACAGCTCTTCTGGTTGGAGTCACCAAGAACTAGAACCCTACCTGCATGATCTCCCCTTCATTCTGCCCTGTTGCTCCTAAGTTTGGAATTTGAGGACACTGTGGAGCATAGTGTTTGTTTTCCAAATTCCCTTCTCATTTATATCACTCTATGCCTGAATTGTTAGTAATCTCACTCCACTCACTCACGTGATTCTGCCAATAAGATCACAAGGAAATTTTATGTGCGATTTTATATACGAGTTATTTCATTTGCCTTTAAAACTCACATTTGTACATGTCTATATGTATGTCTAATTATGCTTCTGAAAATAACAGATTTTGAATGTGAGAAATGTCCTGGTGGTGGTCTCACGCTGGTATGGAGGGATTCTGCTAGGACCAGATCGCTTTAAACACATCAATAACTGTGCCAGAAACATACTGGTGGAGAAGAACTACACAAACTCACCGGTAAGTGGTTACTGATATTATATCTAGAGAGCTTCTCACCACTGCCTGTGAAATTAAAAAAAAGAAAAAAGAAAAAATTAAGAATGAATCACAATTTGTGTGGTGCATTAGAAAAACCTTTGGACTAGGAAACTAGAAACTTAGGTTCTTGTCAGAACCATGTAACTGGCCAGTTGTGTGACCTTAGGTAAAAGCCTTCATCTTCTCAAACCTTAATTTCATAGATTCATAGAGTTTCATAAGGACCTTAAAGACCAATTAGTTTCCATTCCCTAAAATTGAGGCCCAGAGAGGCTGCAGCTAATGCTACAGTGAAGTAGATATTCTATAAACAGCTATAAAATTCTGACATTTTCTGTTTCTGTCAAAGCATCTCCTCTTTCCCCAGCATGCTCTTTTTTCTTTTTTTAAGATTTTATTTATTTTGTTTTGTTAGAGAGGAAGGGAGACAGAAACAGAGGGTCAGAAACATCAATGTGTGGTTGCCTCTCACGCGCCCCCTACTGGGAACTGGGCCCACAACCAAGGCATGTGCCCTGACGGGGAAGTGAACCGGCAGCCCTTTGGTTCACAGGCCGACGCTTCCCCGGCATGCCTTTAGATGCCTTTTCCTTTATATCTTGAGGGGTATTTTTCATTTCATATTTTATAACTATGTTCATTTCTATTGTATTTAAACCCTGATGCCTGCCTTTAGAAAGTGGACAATAGATTAAATAATATTAAAATTATTTAAATATAAATCTATGAGATAAATGAGTGTTTTCCTCGATTATTCTTGACTGTTTTGTAAATAAATAAATAGGCAGTAAATGAAAGTATTCCATAAAACAGAAAGATGATATATATGGAGGTAATTACACTTTCACTATTATACATATTCTATATGATTAGATTTAATATTCCTAAGCCAGTATCTTCATATATATAAATGGGGAGATACTACACTGATTTTTGTCTTTTTTCAGGAAGAATCATCTAAGGCTTTGGGAAAGAACAAAAAAGTAAGAAAGGACAAGAAGAGGAGTGAACATTAATACATGAAACGATATGAAAGGTTAATTTGCCTATAATTATATACAAATTCCACACTTATCAAAGAATATGTTGTGCAGAGAGGGGATCCTGGACTGCTCAAGTTAGCCAATTAGTCATAGGCACCAACATTATCTTCTCTTCTTTGGTTATATCATCTGCCAAAAATAGGGAACTTGTGATATATTCCTGTGTGTTTCAGGCTGACTCGGAAGACTTAATTTGAACTTAATCACCACTTCACCTAATTTTAGGAAGGTAACAGTTGCCCAGGGCAGTACCTGAATTAACTGTCCATTTCAGTACATGTCAAGTGCCTTTGTTAGGTGGGGAAGAAATGTCTCTGGAGGAATATAAATATCTGATTTCTTGTCACCGGGATTCTCATTTTGTTAAATGAATATTGCCTTTTACTGCTCTTTATGGCTTATTGGAATAGGAGCTCACTGAAGATTGATCTTGGAGAGTTTCTTCTTGTGAGTTTAGTTCATAAGTATGTCACCTTTCATTTTATAGTGTTCATCCATTGAGTAATGGATTGAGTGAAGTTTCAGGATTATCCATCTGCAGCTATGTGCTGAAGTAATTCATCTGACATATGTGTTAGCATAAGTGTTATACCTCAATTTCTGTTACAGATTGGTGATTGTGAAATTTCGAAAAGTGATTTTTCTAGCTTCTACTTTTTTTGTTTATTTCTTGTAATATAAAGCAATAAATGTGTAGAGTCAGTAGTCTCCTCCTTCCCCTGAAATGTGTTGGTGTAATATTCTGGTTTCTTTTAACAACCTGGAAGTACCTTTTTTGTGCGTGTCATTGAGGAATTAGAATTGTGCTGGAAGCCATGCTGTGGTTAATGAGACGTAAATGGGATGGAGGTGGCCGAATGACACTGGTGTAGGGCAAGGGCGTGTTGTACTGTTACAGAAATGTGATGCACATTTCCCATCTGCGTTCCCGCCATTTTCTTAGTTCCCTGACTTCGTGCAGAGAAGGAACAAACTTTTTATTGGAAAAGCAAAGAAAGTTCCTCTTTTCCCCCATTATTATCAAGTGTACCTTTCCATCAGTGTTTCATGTTCCTTCTTACATCTGCAAGCTGTGTGATTTATCTCTAGGCATCTAGACAGTAAATTTAACTTTGCGATATAACAAGTCGTTACCTGTTCCCTTTCAGATATGATCACAAACAATTATGAAAAGTTAATGGATCACAGATGTACCTGGGATTCCCTCCCTAAGGGAGGGGGCAGAAGTTAGGAGGCAGCTTGCAGTGGTGATGGGCACGGACAGCATCAGAGAACAGTGGACACAGACACAGGTTTTTATCCTGTTCTCTGATATTTTACCATAAAAAAAGAGTTCACACCCTTCCTTGGTATTTTTAATAAGAATCTAGTAAATAATTTTCCACCAGGATGGATTCTGAGAAATAAAATCTAAATTATATTTGTTGTAAGTGTTTAATGTCGCCAGCTATGAAGTGTCATCAGAAGATGATGTATATGTATTTAGGACACTTACCTCAGATTCCATGAAAATTATGTCCTATATTAACCTAAAATAATCAAAGTTAAAAACCGTTAATTAAAATAAAAATAATTTCACGATTTTGGTATATCAAACCTGTGATGGAAGATATAAAACACTAAGAATTTGGTGCTGCAGGAAAATAAATGAGTTCATTTTTCTGCCGCACCAAATTTGCACTTTTCTTGCTCTTTTATCTAATATTTATTTCTCTATACCTTTATATCTGAGATTTCATTTTTATTTAAAAACAATCTTATTTTTGCTTCTCTTTATAAAATTATTAACCGTATTTTCCTGACTAAAGAACCTAATCTCCTTTGTCCAAAGTCAGTTAGTTAATAAGTAGAGCCTAAAAGTCTCTAATTTTGGAACCTGAGTTATTTCATACTCTTATTTATATAGACACTAATAATAGTTATCTTTTTTCCTCTATTTAAAATTTATCTTGATGAGAGGATTTTCAAATTCTCCAAATAATTTTCTATAGCTGAATAAATCTATGTGGCGGCATATTTTGTAGTATATTATGTTAGTTAAACATACTCTCCATATGCCAGAATATAAGAGCAGGTAGCACCTACTTTTTAAATGGGAAAGCAGCATGATTTGGAGGTATATATCACAAAACAGTCTATTTGAAGAGAACTGTGTCGAACTAATCACAACCGAAAAAGAATAGCATGAAGCAGATAGTGTTTGTAGGGAAGGTGAAATTTATTGGGAAAATTGTAGAATCGCCTCTAATTCCACTATCTAGAGATAACTATTAGTAACATTTGGTATGCACATCCTTCTATTTTTTTTCCTGTGCATGATTTTGTACATAATGCTATTTTTCTTTCCATAAAATGGTATTAAACTGTATATACTGTTTTGTATCTTGATATTTCATATAGAAGTATATTGTTAACATTTTGCCATGTCAATAAATATTATTCTATGGTTTAATTTCTTATGGCTACATCATATTCTATCTTCTGGGTATGTCATAATGTACTACCTAATTGCTCTGGTTTCCAATTTTTAAGTTTTTTCCAATTTTTTGCTATTAGAAATAACTATGAAAAATCATCGTATGTAGATTTTAATATATTATCTCTAGTTACTTTCTTAGGAAAAATTCCTAGAAATGGAATTTCTTGTTTTAGCCAAATTACTCTGTAGAACAGTTTATCACCTATACTCCTATCAGCCTTGTGTTAGAATATACTTAAAATACCAATCAAAGATGTGGAAAAATAGGCGGCCTGGTAAGTAATAGTAACAATAATTTTTTTTAATGGAGTTTGTTTTTAACTAATTATAGACTCACAAAAAGTTACAGAAATACTCAGCTTTTCCTAATAGTAACATCTTACATAACTGCAGTATATTAATCAGAACCAAGAAATGTATTCTGGATGCAGATTCTTTGGCAGATGCATGATTTTCATATATTTTCTCCCACTTTGTAGCTTGTCTTTTCATTCTCTTAACTGTTTTTTGCAGAATAAAAGTATTTAATTTTGCTGAGATATAATTCATCCTTTTTGGGAGCTGAGGGATCGTGTTTTTAGGGTAATGTCTGAGGACTCTGCCTAACCCCAGGTCATGAAGATTTTCATTTGTTTCACTTTTTCACGTTTTAGAGTTTTATGTTTTTATTTTAGATCTTTTATCTATTTGCAGTTAATTTTTGTATGCTTAAGATTTAATTTAACTTCATTTTTTCTAGTATGGATGTTTTAAATCAAACTCTTTATTATGAATTTTCATGAAATAAACGGTTGTATAACCAGCACCTAGTTTGAAAAACAACAAACGGCAGTACCAGCACCGCAGTCAGTCCTCATGTGTGTCATCCAGTTAATTAGTTGTTCTCTCTCCCCAGTTTCTGACGCCAGAATTAATTTGGCCTATTTTAACTTTTATATAAGTTCAGACACACAGCACGTCCCCTTGTTTGGGTTTCTTGTGCTCCAACATCTGGTGGGCTCCATTTGGTTTGTTGCATGTAGCAGTTCTTCCTTATCATTGCATAGAGTATTCCGTTGAATGAACATGATAGTCTATCAGTTCTGTTAATGGATATTTGGGTTTCCACTTGGAGACTATTACAGTTAGTACTGCGATGAATATTCTTCTATGTGACTTTTGGTCAACATACACGCATTTCTAACATGTACATACCTAGGTATGGATTTGTCAAGTCATAGGATGCGTATATTGTAGAGCTTTAGTGCATACTGCCCAGTGGTGTGCTGGTGAGTTTCAAACAACTGCCTCTGGAGTGCGTGCTGATGTATAACGTTTGCCAGTTCTTATGGTCTAAATACCCCTGTTCTGTCCAATTTCAAGCTACCATTGTGAAGTTGGCTGGCTCACAAAATTCCTTAAGATTTAACAGTCACTTTTTGTGAGCTCAAATACACACCAGTCATACTGCCAAGCAGTTTTCCAAACTCATTACAACTACTTTCACTCCTACCTAGTGAATGAGAGTTCTAGTGGCTGCATGTCCACATTTGGTATTACCTGACTCCATTTTAATGGTGCTATGTGGTTTGTAGTGGCATCACTTTGTGCTTTCAAGGAACATTTCCCTGATGACTAATGAAATTGAACACCTTTGGTTACTACATTTTTATACCTGAAGTATCTGAATGATCTTGTAATGACACATCCCCTCCTACCCCAACCTGTGCTTCCAGGAGTGGAAATATGGAGCTTTCTTATCAAGATCGACTTTCATTCAGACGCAGAAATAACATTGCAATTTTGCATATCTGAGCACGTAGTCTATAAATTTCAGCACTTCATCACCACCCCACTGGATACTAATATATGAGTTTATAGTAAACTCAATCTTTTACCTAGTTTCTGTTTTTAGCTTTGAAAAGCCTATGAAGAGCTAAGCAAGCCATAGGTTGATGTAGAAAGAGTGCTTAGTTATGCAGATGCAATGGGAAACGCCGAATCTCGTCAAGAAGTATGGAGCAAAGGTTGGCAGACTTTTCCTGTAAACAGCCAGATGATATATATTTTATATTTGTGAGCCGTCTGTCACAACTACTCAGTTTGTTGCAGTGTGAAAGCAGTCAGACAACACGTGCACTTAAAATAGCACAGCTGTATTCCAATAAAACTTAATGGATACTGAAATTTGAATTTCATGTATTTTCATGTGTCGTGAAATTTTTTTTTTTCCAATTGTGTAAATATGTATAAAGGAAAACACTCTTCCTGTGTATCTCCTCTACTTTCAAAAGCTCTACTCACAGAGTATGTCAGTTCTGATACTAGATGGGTAGGTTTTCCACACATCAAGTAATTTTTATGAAACCAGCTTGGTGTCTTACAATTCAATTCAGTTCCGACACTATCTACTTGCAGATAGCATTTGATACCCCAGGTTAAGGTCTCAGTCCTACAAGACTGCCCCTTAACTGCCCCCATTTCAGATGTCAATGGCAAGTCCAGGTTGTCACCTGTACTTCAGACCAGCTAGCTATAGATCGGAGGTTCCCAGGACTGTCTCCTCCAGTTGACTGATTTGCTATAATGGCTCAAAGGACTCAAGGAGACATTTTTCTAGATCACTGGTTTATTATAAAAGGAAATAGCCTGATGAAAGATGCGTAGGGCAAGGTGTCTGGGGAGGGGCATGGAGCTTCCAGGCTCTGAGCTTCCACCCACCCTGCATCTCTGTATGTTCACCAGTCTGGAAGCTGTCCAAACCCCATTCTTTCGGGTTTTTATGGAGGCTTTATTCAATATGTAGGCATGATTGCTTAGATCGTTGGCCACGGGTGATTTAGTCAACCCCCAGCCCCTCCCCTCTCTCCTGAGGTGGAGTGGGACTGAAAGTTTCAATCTAATAATCAGTATTTGGTTCCCTGGGCAACTACCCCCCACCCTTGGGGCATTTCCAAAAGTCACCGCATTAACCTAAACTCAGGTGTGATTGAAAGGTGCTTGTTATGAATAACAAGACACCCCTTCTACCTTTAGGACTGTGGAGCTATTTCAGGAACCAATGACAAAAGACCGAATATTATAACAAAAGATGCTCCCAATGCTCTTATCACTTAGGACATTCCTACAGCTGTAGGAGTTCTGTTCTAGAAATGGGGACAAAGACCAAATACATTTCCAATTATAAATCACAATATCGCAACGTATAAAGGCCATTATTAGCTCAGAGACCAAACTATGGCCTGTGAACCATAGTTAGCCAACCCCTGGTGGAGACCAGGTAGAAGGAGAGAGGCAGGTTAAGTGAAATGCTAGTACATAGGATTTTAGTTTCTGAGCCTAGGGGAGAGAATTTTTTCCCCCCATTTTGCCCAGGTTTTAAGTTGTATACTGGTAGGGGAACGATAAAGTTAATTTTTATAGCTGGATCCACAAAAAGGAGGCTGCCAACATCACAAATCTAACCCTAAGTCAGCCTGCGCTCAGTGGGGAATACTGTCAAGGAAACCTAGCATGCACCAACCACAGGCCTCCAACTCGGCTTTAGCTTGCCTTCCTTTCCCTAGAAAATAAGACCTGCTAGCCGGCTACGGAAATCCCCGACCTCCTAGCCAGCCATGCCCCATTTCCACCTTGCCTCCTCTAACGTGCTGTAAACCTCACTCTTGCCCTAAATCCCTTGGCAAGAGTGCTCTCCTGCTTGTGGAGCACTGCTCTCCCCCAACCCATGGATTGTTTTCCCTCAAATAAAGGACATTAAACTCATTACCGAACGGTATTTTTTTTTTTTTGTCATTTGACAGATAAATCACAAGTTGGTATAATCAAGGAAAAGTAGATTTGGAAGTCAGAGTTGGATTTAAATTTTGATTCCATGCCTTGGACATGAAAGTCATTTTGGACAAGTTACTTCACTTCCTTGAGCCTTATTTTCCTCATCTATAATATGGGGCTAATACTCTTTCATAGGTTTTTTGGAGGGTTGAATGAAAGAATGTGTGGAATGTCACTAGTCTGAAGCTTCACGCACAATGGGAACTCACCAGATGGTATGTTTCTCATTGTAAAAGAAGTGGAGTCGGATTGGTCTGTAATTGGTAAGACCTTGGTGCTGAAGAGTAGCTGCATAGCCACCATAAAATATGCCTCTTGGCATAAGGATTATTTTGAGGTATATGTATCAAGAAACTCTGGACACAGAAGAAGCTCTGAGAACAGAGAAGTTACCCTTTAGAAAGGGAAACCTACGTTCGTAAGTATACATTAGAAAGGGGACCTATAACAGGAAGAGAGCTCTTATCACACAAAACTTTTCACCCTGTGCAAGGCTGGGCAACCTTTGTTTACCAACTAGTTCCTCCTTTGCTTTCCTGTGAATTCTCTCTGTCGCTCTCTTACCCCAGCATCTCTCTTTTGTCTTTAACTGAAGATGGTATTTAAGGTAGCGGCTTGGAATTTTACTTATTTTTCCTGGGTATCTCCCGTGTGTACATGAGACAGACGTGCTAATAAACTTCTGTTTTTCTCTTGTTAACTTCTTTTTAATTACCAGGAGTCTTAGCCAAGTATTCAGAAAGGTAGTGGGAAAATTATTTTTCCTCCCTTAGAGTGCCAAAGGGTTCCAGAAGAAAAACCAAGTGAGAGGTCATGGTGGCCTGAATTGAGTTATTGATAGTGGGGATGGATGGAAGTGGGTGGATTTAAGATGTATTTAGGAGGCAAAACTGAGAAAGCCTGGCGATTGAATGTGAGCAGGCCGAGGGAAAGAGGAGTTTAGATACTGGGCTGGGAAATTTGGTAGGTGACGGTGCCATTTCAGACAAACCTGGTGTCCTAGTTGGGAAGACATTTTGTTACCAAACGCGAACCTGTTTGGGGTGGGGTAGGGGGTGGCGCTCAGATACTGTTAGTGAAACAACGCCCCACCTCCCCCGGGGTCCCTCTGTTCTAGGTTCTTTGCCCACTGCCCTTAGAAATCATGGCTTTCAATGCCAGAGTTTGGTGAAAAGAAAAGGAATTGTTCCAAAGTTATACAGTTTTTTTGAATAATGGCTAAATGTCATCATTAATCTCAAAATCCCTTGAAAACACCCACCAACACACACAGTCCTGCCTTTCGCCCCTTTGCCCAGTCAGGCCAGTCAGGGGTGCCGTCCTTCAGGAGGAAAAGAAGCCCAGGGCTCGGCTAGGCGGGCCTCTCGTGAACGGTTCCCGGCACCGTCAGCTGCGTCGCCGCAATCTCCAATTCTTAATTCAAACCTGCTGGCACCTTCTCATGGCCCACTAGCAAGAATCCTTTCTCCTTTCTCCCCTTTCCTTCCCGCGTGGTCTTTGCATTGTTCCCCCGTGGCGTGGAGTGAACCGTCTCCCAGCTCTCGTGCACAGGCGCTGTAACTCAGGGAGCTCCTTCCCAGTCAACTCCTGGGCTAAAGTTAAACCTTCCAGGTTAGCCTCGTTGATATGCAAAATAACTACTTTGCATATGAGGAATGAAGCTGTCTTGCTGTTGTTGACATGCAAAATGACTCTCAATGGCATCGCTCTGTGGCAGGTCTGAAGCTGGCCTGTTACTGACATGCAAAGTAACTCTGAACACTCGTGCTCCTTGTCTCCCTTCACCTTGGGGTGGGGGAGGGAGACCATCTTATATTTTTCTTGGACACCCCACATTCAGGACACCGTTACAAATCCCCCTTTGGCGGGGCCATGTTACAATTTCACTGCCGCTTGGCTGCCCTTGGCCCCTGCCCCTCCATTGCTGTTGGCTCGGCCGTCTCGCTGATTACACGGTGCACTCATTTACGTGGATAGAATACTGCGCGTCTGACTGACCCAGGGGCATGAGGTTGGACAAAGGAGAAGCCAGGTACTTGAGAAATTGAATTTCCTGAGGAAAGAACCCATAGAAACTTACTTGAAAAGGGCAGTGACCAAATAAGCATTACGGGACGATCCCAAGTGAACGCAGCTGCTCTTTGGAGCCCAGACGGGGAAAGTCAGTCGGGAAAGCAGCGGCGGAATGCAGGAAGGGAGACTGTGGGCTTGCCCGTGATTCTCAGGGCTCCTGGGAGGGTGGGAAGGGATGTCCCAGAGGAGCCTTTTCTCCTTTCAACAAAAAACCCCACTGTATCGTCAAGTACAGCAGCGCACCTCGAAGCCAAGGGGTAATTTAGTTTTAAAGTGAAAGAAAGGATGTTGGCAGGACTGAATAATTTGTCTGAGGTAAACTCTAGAACAAAGAAAAAGACCCGGAGGTTTTAACCTGATGCCTAAATTGCAACATTCTGAAGGAGGGAGACTGTTCCATGACATCACCGCTGCGAGGCCCGTGAACTAGGTCCGGGCCAGAACAGAAATTGTTTTCCGTGGTCCCCTCAGAGACCACCTGATCAGCTTCTCCCTATGCCTCTCGGCACGCTGGTTCCCGGAGTGGGCCATTGCCCTGCTCTGGGCAAGCATGTAAGACGCTTTCCCTTCTCTGCGGTGGGCTAAGCACCAGTACTCCTGTCCGTTCTGCCCTGTTCTCTGAGATTCTTTAGCACCTGCCCAGAGGTGCAGAGGATATCCGCTTTGTCTTGCCGATACACCTCGTATGTAGGAGCCCCTTACTAAACGCTGTTATTGCCAGACTGGAACGGGCTACCTCTTTCCTTGGTCTTTCCCTGCCTTCTGCAAATGGAGGTAGATTTTAAGCCGTGGAGATTTTCCCTGGGTCTGCATGTATAACGATCATGGAGAAGAAAACAGAAAGAGTACAAAGTGCCGTGTAAAACAAGACCATAGTATGGATAAATTAGGCATCAATGTTGATTGAGTCTTTTGGGGAACTTTTTCTTCCTTAAACCCCATATTTTCTTCCTGATTTTTTGTTTTACCTACTTCTGATTCTAGTAGTAGAATGTTTAAAAATAATAGGACTTACTGGATATGACACTGAAAGCACAGTCAAGGAAAGTAAATATAGATTAAATTTCAGTGTAAAATAAAAACTTCTTTCCACAAAAGGACACAATCAACACAGTTAAAAGACAACCTATGTAATGTGAGAAAATATGTATCAACTCTATTTCTAGTAAGGGGTTAATTTCCTTTGGCCTTATTGCTGTAACTCATGCCTCTCGACCTCCCACCTGCCAGTGTCTGCAATTGTTCATTTAGATTATTAATCAGTGTTCTCCAGATTCAACTGGATATACAGCCCCGTGTCTGCAATTGTTCATTTAGATTATTAATCAGTGTTCTCCAGATTCAACTGGATATACAACCCCATGGTTTTCTTCCTAATGCAGGCATTCAAAATAGCTCTATCCTGGGAAATTGAAATCAAAAGACATAGCCACGTCAGTATTATTCCATAGAGTCAGGGTCAGAGCTTCTACCCGCGCGTTTTGAGGAAACAGGCCACTCTTATGAGTCTGTGTGTAAGTCGTTGGGCTGGCCGTTGCTCTGCTTGCTGCTTGGCTCTTCAAAAAAGGTGATTTGGCGACCAGAGTGCTTCACCCAGTGGGCATCTGAGTCAAAACTAAGAGCGGATAATATTCTCCTGCTCTGTGCTTCTCACAAGCCACCAAAACTATTTAGGTTTTCCATTTCATAACACGCATTTATTAGCTGCTCTCCCCATAGCAGTAATTTCACCTTTGTTCCATTTACCATTAATTTAAATTCAAACCTTTCTCCCTAACATAGGTTATTCTGGTTGAGTCACCGCTTTGGTCTCTATTGCTGGTAGCAAGCTGAAATATTCCAGGGTTCTAGTTGGGTCTAGTTCCAATCAATGGGATCATCTCTTCAACAAGGCAAAAACATTTGTAACAGTTAGCCCCAATTTAGCAAGGTGCAGGGGATAGATAATTTCATCATCTCTTTGGTATTTTTGCATTTAGCTTCAAATTGATATACATATTACCTTGTTTCAGAATAATATTAGACTTTGGAATCCTAATAATAGCTCTGGTTTTAGGGTCTATGCATCTACCACTGAAGAAGAAAATTATGGTGAAGGAAGACTCATATGTATATGACATCCCTTATCACTTCCCCTCTAATTCTACCACAAAGTATAATTGTCTCTCTAACGGAACCCAGTTTCAGTCTTCCCCTCAGCACTGAGCCCTGTCCGGTATTCCCAGACTCTCAGCCCCATCTTCCCATCTCAGCGAACTGCTGGGCTCCTCTTGGGTGCCCCCTCTGGCTCTGTGCCCTGGAAACTCAAGATAGGAAGCTGGGGCATTTGCAGGTTTCACTGAATTTTCTTCCCGTCCTCATCTGGACAATGGCTAACGTGCGATGCCTTGAAAACCATCATTTCATACACGTTGTCCAGTTTTTTAATTGTGTCAGATGGGATGGTGAATTTAGCCCCTGTTAATTTCATCATGGTCAGAAGAGAATGTTTAATTGGATCTATATTAATTTTAAACATGCATCTCATTTGAGCCCAATTTATTACCTACATAATGCATTAAATATATAATATTACTCTCCATTAATGGGAGATGGATGAATCACATTAAAATGTTTAAGATGAACATTTTACTGCTTTTTGGAAGTAATTTTTTTTCAGTGTCAAAGGGAAACTGTTACCACAAGTTTCCTCTTCAAGCATCAGGAAATAAGTACTGCTATCAGCACTTAAATCTTGAAAAACATGTCATAAGCGGAAGACTATATATATTAGTTTTACAGTTAGACCCATACTTGTGAGAATTATCTTGTTATATTGAGCTTCATCATTTGATGAGATGTTAGCTATTAATAGCACAAGTGCCAGTACTTTACCACTAAGCTCTCGCTTTGCTTTAGCATTTTTAATGGGTTTACTAGCTTTTGCTATAATGCTAGGAAATGCCTTCATCATTTTAGCTTTTGTGGTGGACAAAAACCTTAGACATCGAAGTAATTATTTTTTCTTTAACTTGGCCATTTCTGACTTCTTGATTGGTAAGTTACATCTCTTTATTTAAGATAATCTTTTCCAATTATAACTTATTTCTAAAACCTTAAAATAAGCGTTTGTTATTTCAAGGGACTGTATGAAACTGGGAATGATTAAAAACGCAAAGTTGAAGGGTTAAAGTTCAAGGGAGGCTATACAGCACTTTAGGGGAAATTACACATACAAAAGGGTTGTCGGGAAATTTTCATCTGAAAACACTTTATTTTCTTTTTGCAGAGTAAGATAAGTTGTAGAGCAGAAATAATTGCAGAATATTTCAAAAAATTTTTAATCCGAGTTATTTGTTTCTGAATCTATTTTTCCTTGTATGTTTAGGTTTAAAAGTATTCCTCTTTAAGTAAGCATAATTTCCTTAGTATCGTAGCATTGGAGTAATAGGAAATAATGTGTGTGCTGGTTACCAGCACAATGAGGAAATGAGATATTCAGGTCAATTAAATAGTATGGCTAATATTATTTTACGATATGGTATAGAATATCATAAATTATTCCACACACTGAACTACCTTGCATATCATATGGTATTATAAGGGATCTGAGTAATTAAATTAATCTTTCTTCGAAAACATGCACTTGGTAATTTTTTACTTTCTGATCACTGATCTTTAACAACGCTTATAATAAGTAAATGTGCAGACGTGTCAGCTGATGCTATTGCTTTTTAGGAGCTTCTAGCGTAATTTAATCTGTCATTGTCTACAGCAACACATATGCTTGCATTTATATTAAAATGAAACACAACTCATAGCATAGCTTATGGCCTGGAACGCAGTGTTGATCTTCCTCAGTGGAAGCTCCAGTCTGGCTGGTGTGTGCTGGCTGTGTGGGAGCAGCAGCGGATGGAGTCAGAGTGGTCAGAATCTATGGAGTGAAGGCCGTAGAATACTCATGTGATGCAGGATCGGAGTTTATTCAGCAGGTAAAGTGGAGGTCGAAAAGATTTAAAACAGGTGAGTGATTGGAGGGATCGAAGCTTTGCCTTAGAGACATCGGGAGAGACGTAGTACATACAGGTGGCAGAAGCTGGAGCAGGGGGCAGCTTTGTCTCAGAGGCGGCCCTGCAGCGCTCTAGACAGAAGTCGTCGGGTAGGTAAGGCTGTGAGCTAGGGCGGGTGTGGAAAAGAAGTTTGGGATGCAGAGCTGCAAGAGTGGGCTCAGGCAGGAGAAAGAGAAAGATGAGCGAGAGGGTGGGCTCTGGGGACGAAACGAAGTATAAACCTCTTAATAGAAAGAGGGAACAGTTTTGAGAGGGATGCTTATGCTTCTGGTGTTGCACTGATAAAACTCCTGGAGAAAATTTCTAGCTGGAGATTGATTTAGGAGTCGTGATGTAAAAATGACGGGGTCACAGATAAAGGTGGCTAACCAATATAGAAAAATTAAAAGAATGCAACAGTCCTGCCATTTCTCTCCTCCATTCTTGCCTCTCTGGTAACCAATGTTAAGAACTTGATGCAAATCCTTTCTTACCATTCCTTCTCCATTCTTGCACAAATGTGTACAAATTGGTGTATTTATGTAAACATAAAGAATATTCTGCTGTAAATATATGTAGCCCTCTCCTCTTTCTTCTTAGAATGGTAGACCTCCTGAATGACAGTGCACACTTGAAGTTGGTTATGTATTTTGACCAAGTCAAAAGGAGTGAGGCCCTGAGTACCTGGTGGTAGGGAGGAAGGGGATAAAACGGTACTGACTGAGACAGCCTGCGGCCTAAAGCGTTTGCACAAAGATGGTTCCAGGTAGCAATGGAGCATCTCTGTGTGTGGTGCAATGTCAGCATCATGGGTTTGAGAATGGCAACATAAAGATGAGGCTTGTCTTTGCTTGAGAAATGCCCCTGCAGATCTAGTCATACACCAGTCCTGGTGGTTCCCCTCTACTCAGCATGTGTGTGGGAAAAGAGATGGCTTTGCTCTTGACGAGAGCCGTTTGACACAGATCGGGGTCTCTATTAATCACTGATCTCATCCTTCACATATTCCCTGACCCTGCCAGCTTCCTCCAGAGGTCCACTTATTTAACACAATACCGCAGAAGTATTGCAGGTTTCGTTCCAGATCACCGCAATAAAGTGAGTATCGCAATAAAGCGAACCACACGAACTTTTTGGTTTTGTAGTGCCTACAAAAGTTTTGTTTCTACTGTATGATAGTCTATTAAGTGTGCAATAGTATTATGTCTGGAAAACAATATACACACCTTAATTAAAAGTTACTTTATTGCCCTGGCCTGCATGGCTCCATTGGCTGGAGCATCGTCCTGTAACTGAAAGATTGCTGGTTCGATTCCCAGTCAGGGCACATGCCCGCATTGTGGGCTCAGTCCCCGGTTGGGGCTCATACAAGTGGCAGCTAATGGGTGTTTCTCTCTTGCATCAATGCTTCTGCCTCTCTCTCTCTTCCCCACTCTCTTGAATGAGAATAAAATAAACCTTTAAAAAATTACTCTATTGCTAAAAAGTGCTAACCATTATCTGAGCCGTCAGTGTGTCATAATCTTTTTTGCTGGTGGAGGGCTTTGCCTCAGTGTTGATGAAAGTGTGCTATCTGCGAAGCGCCTCAAAGCAAGGTACATCTGTATTCACACAACACAGGGATTGGGAAAGTCTCAGAGCTCTCGGTAACCAGGCTCGGGTTCTGTGCCAATGCTGCTTGTTCCCCTTTGCAATGCTCAGAGGTAGGGCCTCCTGCTCTGAGCCTCGTGGTGGTGGTGGTGGACCAAAGCGGGGCCCGCGGGGTTTCCTATAGCTGGAAGTCAGCTCATCTTACTAGTTGGGGTCATGCGACCTAGAGCTCCAGAACCGTGTGGTGATGGAAGGGCAGCTGAGAGCATTGCATGTGCTCGGTATTGCAGGCTTTCTGGCCAAATGCTGTCCTCTCACCTGTTTCAGAACTGGTGTCCTGTAGAGGTTCTAAATTTGTGGTACCTGAGTAGCTTCTGAGGCTGAATTTAGTGTTGGAAAGCAAAGATTTATTGAGGAAAAATTTCAGTTGCAGTTACGTGGATATAAATATGTCTCATCTGTACACCACTCTAGGAAATAACATACCATCTGCATGTATGTTAGTAGCCGTAAAGTTGGTATCCCATGACTGATGCTTCCATCTATGGGTAACTTCTTCACATATACAATTGTGTGGCACTTGTGGCCTACGTGACCATGTGCTAGATGATCCAGACAGGATATTCGAGGGCAAGTGATGTTTGCTGCTGACAGAGTCTGAACCACATTTTCAGGATGGCAAAGTTTAGTACCTTCATGCCTCAGTTCAGGATTCTTCTCCTCTCTAACCCTCTGAGTTAGTCAGCTTGGGCTGCTGTAACAAAATGCCATAGTCTGCACTTATACAACAGTGATTTACTTTCTCATGGTTCTGGAGGCTGGGAAGTCCCCGAGCAAGGTGCCAGCTGATTCGGTTCCAGGTCAGAGCACTCATTCTGGTTTTTAGATGCCTTCTCGATACACCACCACGTAGCTCCTCTGAGCATACAAGGAGAGAGAGGGAGCAAGCAAGCACTCTTGTGTTTCTTCTTTTTTTTTAGAGACCCACTTTATTTTTTATTTTTTAGACAGAGGGGAAGAGAGCGAGAAAGAGAGGGAGAGAAACATCAGTGTGTGGTTGCCTCTTGTGCACCCCCTACTGGGGACCTGGCTCGCAACCCAGGCATGTGCCCTTACTGGGGAATGGAACCAGTGACCCTTTGGTTTGCAGTGTTTCTTCTTATAAGGACACTAATCCTGTTGGGCTAGAGCTTTGCCCTCACAACCTCACTTAGCATTAATTACTTCTGTGTAGGCCCCATCTCAGATACAGCCACCCTGGGGCTAAGGCTGCAGCCAATGAATGAATTTGGGGCTGACATGAATATTCAGTCCATAATACCCTGTATGCACTCACTGCCATCCACACAGTCTTCTACTGGCCCACAGAATTCACTGGAGCTTTTAGCTCCCACCACCTTTTGATTGTCATTTTTCTCAGGGAAGATGTAGCTTCTTAGCAGGCTTCAGAAATAAGGGGCAATGCCAGACTGGATTAGTGGCAATTTTCAAGCACACCGGGCTTCCTTATCTTCATCTATTCATTCATCTAATACCCATTTACTGTGAACCATGGACTCTTTGAGGTGCTGGAGATACAGCAGTGAAAATACAGACAAAAATTGCTTCCCTCATGGTGCTTCTATGTCTACTGTGGGCAAAGGTGGGGAGACAGACAATAAACAATATAAATAAGTAAATAAAATTACATAGCATCTTAGAGGGTGATCATTGCTATGGAGAAAAAACAGCAGGAATGAGAGAAAGTATGTTTGTGGTGGAGGTTGCAGTGTAAACTTCCAGAATAGGGTTCGCTGATCAAGACACATTTGAGCAAACAGAAGATGCATTCTGGGGGAAGAGCATTTCATGCCCAAGAAAGTGCAAGGATCTGAGGCAGTGTATGAGGGGTGCATTTGAGGCCAGAAGGGCTGATGTGGAGTGACCGGGGGTGGGGGTGGTGGTGAAGGGACTAGCAGGAGGTGAGACCGGAGAGGGGGGGTCAGCTGGAGTGGACAAGACGTCTAGGGTCTTACAGGGCTTCTCTTTTCTTTTTTCCCCTTCCATTTCTTCTCTTCCTATTTCTTCACCTACCTCCCCTCCGTCCCCGCCCTGCTCCCCGCCCTTGGTTGACCTCAGTTCTTGAATTTGGCAAAGAAAGAATTCAGAGTCAAGAACTCCCCTGCAAGAAGCACTATTTAGTCTTTTAGAAAGAAAATCACAGAGGCAGGAGCAGTGAGCCAGGTGGGCTGTGCGGACCCAGGAAACAAGGTGCAGAAGCAAAAGGAGGGACCTGCTACTTAGGGGAAAGAAGGCAAAAGATACACATCTAAGGAAAGAAGTGGGGGAAGGTGTGGTTGTGCTCTAGACAGAGGGAGTGTGCAGTAGGTCCTTTGTCTTAGAGTTTTTTATCTGTTTTCTATAGGCAGGGATTTCAGGGAGGTCTCTTGAGGGCGGGTCTTGAGGGAGGGTCTCAATGGAATACTCATCAGCTTTCCAGGTGTGTCCTTTCAGGGTCTTCTTGGTCTTTACCGGCTGGTTGGCGCCAGGGCAGGGGGTCATTAGTCATTGCATCTGGACCCGAGGCAGCCAGGGCGGCACTTGTCTGGTTTAGCTGCTTTTCTGGGCCTGGAGCTGAAATGAAACAGACCCAGTTCTTCTCTCCAGTTTGATCAAAACGCTGTCTCTTTGGTCAATAGACCTGAGGCTCTGTTCCTAAGATAATTTGATGTCAGTTAGAACCTCATTGTTCTGAGGTCTTAATGCTTAAGGGAGTGATCATGCAAGGGTTTGTATGGGCGTCTATGAGGCTATTCTCCGGCCCCGCCTTGTTCCTCCTCTAAGCAGGTCTAAACCACGTGACTAGTACTGTGAAAAGTCAGGGGCTCTAAACTACACGCTGGAAGAGGAAAGGTCACCCTGGGGCAAGACCCTAACCTGTAATAGCCGTTTTCTCTAGTTTTGCCTGTTGCTAGGCACCTGGGACTTTCTGACCTGGTGACATTCCATACCTGGCCTGTCGTTCCTGCTCTGCGTATGCCTGTCTAACTGCCTACTCTGTCACTTTCACTGCCATCTTTTAATATAGTTTGTTTTCTCTCACTCCCCTCTCTGCCTTAATTTGTCATGCCAAAGGCTTATTCTCTTAAAGGGAGTGGCTTTTAGTTTTACTTATCAAGTCCATTTGACTCAGAAGCAAGATTCCAGTGTGGAAATTGTAGGAACGATATATCATAGAAGTATTTCCAATTCACAGGTTTTGAAACTTTTTTGGAATGAACCACAAATAGTTCCACCATTCAGCTAGGTAGAAGAAATGAGTGTGACATTTGTACTGAAACATTACACGGAGCACAAGGTGACAGCAGAGTTTTATTAAAACCAAAAGGATGAACTAGAGCATGGTTTAAGCTGGTATTTCAAACAGCTCCTGAGGTTACAGATACACTCTTCCTCTTTCATGTAAATCACAAAGTGTGAAAAAGATCCTTAACAGCCACCCTTTCTTTAACCTTTAATCAGATAATGGGTGTCTGTGATGCAAACGATTCCTGGAATTGCAACCTTCTTTCTCATTCTGTGGGAGAAGTCCGTGTGTTTCTGAAAAATACTCATTTGCAGAGGATTGGAAGCTACAACTCTGGGCTGAAATATAGTAAATCTCTCTGTTTTGAATATGCTTTGGTTTATCTCAGGTGAACCTGGTGACCTATTTTATGCCATAGGCGTTAGTGTATGGACACACTAATGCATACATTTGAGATGGGAGGCACCATAAGGAGGTTTAGTTATCATGAAACACGTAACTGAACCACAAACACGCAGGCAATTTAAACTACACATAAGAACCGGACACACAACTCTTCATTTCTGTGGTGTCTAGTTCTCCTATTTGTATGTAAACCTAGGTACAGAATACCAAGTTCTGCATTTTCTTTCGCTGGTCCTGAAACCACACCATTATATCCTCATGGCATTATTGGTCCAAAGTGTGTGTGCTCGATGCTCCAAAAGACCATAACTCAAAGTGTCAGGTTGGAGTAAGGACAGGTTTATTGACTGAGAAGGTGTCAGCTGAGATGATGAGTCTATCTTGCTGAATGGTGGAACTGTTTGTGGCTCATTCCAAAAAAGTTTCAAAAACTGTGTATTGTTCCTACAATTTCCACATGGGAATCATGCTTCTGGGTCAAATGGACTTGATAAGTAAAACTAAGAGCCACTTCCTTCAAACCCATCTTTAGAAAGTAAAGGGTTCAGGCTTCTTTTACATCAAGGGAAAGGATAATGGGAGGAGCTATTTTACTAAAAACTCAAGCCCTAAGCAGCATTCCTCTAATGATTAAAGCAGGAACTATGAGCTTAATGGCCATGGAGACAACATAGGCTTGAACAAAATGGAGTCAAGGAGACTGAGCATTTCACTGTTACAATGGCGTCTTATTTTGGGAGAACTGCAGGGTTTCCTTCATGCTCCCCTTTCCTTTTCATTTCTTTTCCCTTTACTATTGTTCTTTACAATAGGCTAACTTGGTTTTGATATTAAAAAAACAATTCCTGCAAAGTGCCTGATGAAATACAAGGATACTCAACAAAATTGGATTTCAACCGGGCTTCCACCTAACAGATGATATTTTCAGTGACTAGTGCCACCTGTCTAAAATGTCAAGGCAACTAAAAACCCCTGCAAAACTAAAGGGGAAGGAGCCCAGCGTAGCCATGTTCCATGGTTAAGCCGGCGCGGTGCAGAGCCCTACCACTTATGTATTTGCTCATTCAGTGAAGGGCAGTGCTTAAATTAGGGGCTCTGAAGTCACATTGCCTGGTTTCAAATCCATCTTTAACTTACTAGCTAAGTAGACCTTGGGTTAATTACATTTTGTTTTTTGAGGTTCAGGTTCTTTATTTGTTAACTTCGCATGTCCCTACCTCACAAAAGTTTCTGTGAAGGTTAAATGGGATGATACATGTAACGCACAAAGCACAGGGTCTGGCATGTGGTAATTGCACAAGGGATGTTAGCTATTATTAATTTAGTTAAGTCATTTCAGTCAGTTCTATAAGTGGTGAGAAATACAAAGATTGACTTACAACATGGTCCCAAACCTCAGCAAAAGAAGTTAAAAAATGATGACAGTATAAAGTAGAATATTTTTGTACATGAAGGAGGGAGAGGTAAGTAAAGTGCTCGGAAAGTGCAGGTGACAGAAGTCACTTCTGTCAAGGAAGTTTCAAGAAAAATGGTAAGGAGAAAGTCATTTTTTGAACTGAGTGAAGAATAAGAAGGAAGTAAAGAAACTTCTCAGCAGAAGAGAGGAGGACATTCTAGGAAGAAAGAACGCTATCGGCAAAGGCAAAGAGATGCGAAAATGTGAGATGTGTTTGAGGGGTGAGTGGCCCGTCCTGTTTGGGTTGCGTCATGAACATAAAGATGACTCGTGCTGTACGTGGCTGAAAATACAGGTTGGGACCTAAACTTAACTTGGCAAGTAATAAGGCGCTGCTGAAGGTATGGGCTTATGACAGCTATTATAAAAACGGTATTTAAAGAATATGTAGGAAATCAGTCCTGAGTTTGTTGATGAAATACCATGAATTTCTAAACTATAATCAAGCCGTTTTTGGTCAATTCAGATACATCGGTGTGTGGTGTACTATATACCTCTTTGTTTTAATTGATATGTGCTATTTTTTACTCTATTTTTTCCCTGTATAGGTATGATCTCCATTCCTTTGTACATCCCTCAGAAGCTGTTCAATTGGAAATTTGAAAACCAAACCTGTATATTTTGGCTCATTGTTGACTATGTTTTGTGTACAACATCTGTGTATAACATCGTACTCATTAGCTATGATCGATACAAGTCAGTCTCCAATGCTGTAAGTGAACTCATTAATTTATCTTCCTTAGAAGAGCATGTGTTTGTAAATTTTGGGTCCCCAAGCAAAAAAAAAAAAACTTAAAAAAAAAGATTTTATTTATTTATTTTTAGAGAGAGGGGAAGGGAGGGAGAAAGAGAGGGAGAGAAACATCGATGTGTGAGAGGAACATTGATTGACTGCCTTTCGCACGCCCCCAACCGAGGACCTGGCCTGCAGCCCAGGCATGTGCCCTGACTGGGAGCCAAACGGTGACCTTTCAGTTTGCAGAACAAAACCCAGACCACTGAGCAAAAAATTTTAAAATCTAATTTTTTGTTTTATTGACAAACCTTAAAGGAGCTTGATTATCCTTTTGTTATCTGGCGTTAAGTTTTCACTGTCCTTTAGTGAACATTTTCTGTATGTGGTTTGATCAAGTCAGTCCCCTCATGCTACTAAAGTGGGAAGGCATCAAAGAAAATCCGAGGCAAGTTGTCAGAAGTAGCATACTGAGTCCATAGTAGGTTAGATATACATGAGGTTCACAGTAGTTTTATCAGTTCCACTCCTTAGACAAATTGAAACTTGAATATTTTCCTCAGGATGGAACTTGGTGGGCAAGTAGAAAGACTCCTACACTTAGGAATATCATGAGAAAACCAATTTTGAATGGCCAAAGGAAAACATAGTATACAAGAAGCTATGGTTTAGAAAGTGGAACCAATCATAAAAGTAAAGTCCTGATGCCAGTTTTTAGAACACATGCCAAGAAAACTCGAACCTACCCAAGATTTGGAATAGCCTCATTAACAAGCTGGTGGTAAGTCTTAAGCAAGCTAAACGGCAATATCAGCAATCGAACAAGGGAGAAAACTTGTCCTTGATGCAGTTAAGGACAAGGGATTAAAGGGGGCCATAGAAATACGGGACAATGATCTGAAATCTTTGAAACCGAGATGGGAAACTTGCTTCACTCCTGAGTCCCAGGGACCTGAATCTTTGGGGGATAGAGACTGTATGACAGGGTTTTTGCTAAGTGCTGGGATCAAGAACTGAAATCAGCAGAGTCTATTTTGGAGATGCATAATAGTTTCATGTGGAGACAGACTCATAAACAAAAGGGTTCCTTACAACGGACTAAGTGTAGCTGAGCCACCATATCACCAGGAAGAAAGGGAGGACAGTATGGTGGGACAGCCACACACTTGGCATTGGGTGCTTCATTGGCACTGGAGTCCACTGCAGTTTGTACTGGACACACTATGGAGGAACTGCAGAGAATTTTGGGTAAGCAATTCAGATCTCGATAATCTTATGGTTTTCAAATGGTAGGTCATGACCAATTATTGAGTCATAAAATCAGTTCAGTGGGTTGTGACCAGTTGCTTTATTTTGAATGGAAAAGTATGGACAGAAGCAGAATAGAGTATAATAAAAAATTAGAATATAGAATATCAGAGTACTTTGCACATTATAAGCATAAGTATTATTTTGTGAATAGTTTAATCTATGGACTTGGTTATGATATAAAATGTATTTCTTACTTTAGGTCACAGTCAAAATGTTTGAAAAGCAGTTTCAAAAAGCCTTCTCCCATTTCCTTTCTTTCTGGGTTAATATTTCTTTTAAATATTCACTGGGTCTTCCTAGGACTTGCTTCACTGAATGCTCAAGCTCTTGGATCTACCTCAGGTTTGTGGGAAAGTAAAAGACAGCTTGCCTAGTTAGGAAAAAGTGCTTTAAGGTGAGGGAAATGATGGGTGATGTTCAGACAGGAAGAGGGTAGGTTTGTTTCCTGGTCTTTTAACAAAATAATATTTATTTATTTATTTAAATCCTCACCCGAGGATATATTTATTGATTTTATAGAGGGGAGTGGGGAGAGAGACAAAGAGAGAGAGAGAGAGAGACAGAGACAGAGACAGAGACAAAGACAGAGAAAGAGAGAGAGAAAGAGAAACATTGATATGAGAGGGAAATATTGACAAGTTACCTGCCGTACATGCCCTGACTGGGAATCAAACCGAAACCTAGTTATGTGCCCTGACCAGGAATGGACCCCACAACCTTTTGGTGTGTGGGATGATGCTCCAACTTAGCGACCCAGCCAGGTCAATAATTTTTAGTTTTTAATTACAGTTGACCTACAATATTATATTAGTTTCAGGTATACCACCACATGAATAGACATTTATATCATTTACGAAGTGATCACCATGATGAATCTAGTACTTATCTGACACCATACATAGTTGTTATGCTGTTATTGCCTATATTACCTACTGTACTTTACATCCCCATGGCTATTCTGTAACTACCAATTTGTACTTCTTTAAAAAAAATTTTTTTTAAAAGATTCTATTTATCTTTAGACAGAGGAGAAGGGAGGGAGAAAGAGAGGGAGAGAAACATCAATGTGTGGTTGCCTCTTGCACACCCCATACCGTTGACCTGGTCTGCAACCCAGGTATGTGACCTGACTGGGAAATTGAACTGGCAGCCGTTTGGTTCGCAGACCGATGCTCAATTCACTGAGCCACACCAGCCAAGGCCTAATTTGTACTTCTTAATCCCTTTACCTTTTATATCCACTCCCCCAACTTCCTCCCATCCAGCAACTGTCAAAATGTTCTCTGTATCTATGAGTCTGTTCTGTTCTGCTTGTTCATTTATTTTGTTTTTAGATTCTGCATAAAAGTAAAATCATCTGGCATTTGTCTTCTCTCCCTGACATATTTCACTTGGCACAATACCCTCTAGATCTATCCATGTTGTTAGTGATGACAAGATTTCACTCCTTTTTATGGCTGAAACATATCCCATTGTATATATGCACCATTTCTTTTTTCTCATTCATCTATTTTGGATACTTAGGTCACTTCCATATCTTGGCTATTGTAAATAATGCTGTAATGAACATACGGATGTGTATGTCTTTTCAATTTAATGTTTGGGTTTCTTCAGGTAGATACCCAGAAATGGGCCCTTCTTTGTCTCTTGTTATAGCCTTGGTTTTAAAGCCTGTTTCGTCTGGCATAAGTATCACTACCCCCGCTTTTGTTTGTTTGTTTGTTTGTTTCAATTTTTGTGATATATCTTTTTCCATTCCTTTACTTTCATTCTGTGTTTGCCTTTTGATCTAAAGTAAGCCTCTCATGGAGAGCATGTGTAAGGGTCTTGTTTTGTTATCCATTCAGCCACCATATGTCTTTTGATTGGAACATTTAATCCATTTGCATTTAAAATGATTATTGAGCCCTGGCTGGTGTGGCTCAGTGGACTGAGCGCTGGCCTCTAAATCAAAGGGCCGCTGGTTCAATTCCCAGTCAGGGCACATGCCTGGGTTGTGGGCCAGGTCCTCGGTTGGGGGCATGTGAGAGGCAATCACACATTGATGTTTCCTTCCTCTCTTTCTCCCTCCCTTCCCCTTTCCCTAAAAATAAATAAAATAAAAATCTTTAAAAAAAAAGGAATATGCACAAAAAATAAAATGATTATTGATTGGTATGTAGATATTGCCATTTTATTATTCATATTTTTTATCTTATTTTTCTTTTTCTTAAAGCAGACCCTGTAACATTTTTTGTAACACTGGTTTGGTGGTCATGAACTATAGCTTTTTCTTGTCTGGGAAGCTCTTTATCTTTTGATTCTAAATGATAAGTTTGCTGGGTAAAGTAATCTTAGTTGTAGATCCTGGCTTTTTATCATTTTGAATATTTTGTGCCAATCCCTTCTGGCCTGCATACTTCAGTTGAGGAGTCAGCTAGTAGTCTTATGGGAGATCCCTTGTAAGTAACTACCTGCTCTTCTCTTGTTGCTTTTGAGGTTTTTTGGGGTTTTTTTGTCTTTAACCTTTGGCATTTTAATTATAATGTGTCTCAGTGTGGGTTTCTTTGAATTCATCTTGTTTGGGACTCTCTGTGCCTCCTGGACTTGTATGTCAATTTCCTTCACCAAATTGGGGAAGTTTTCTGTCATTATTTTTTCAACTAGGTTTTCAGTTCCTTGCTTTCTCTCTTCTCCTTTTGATACCCCTCCATGATGCAAATGTTGGTACACTCGAAGTTGTCCCAGAGGCTCCTTACATTATCTTTATATTTTTGGATTCCTTTTTTTCTTTTCACTCTTCTGATTGGGTGTTTTCTGCTTCCTGATCTCCCTGATCCTCTGCTTCATCTACCCTGTTGTTGATTCCCTGTAATGTATTCTTTATTTCAGTTAATGTGTTCTTCATTTATGACTGGTTCTTTTTAATGTTTCCTATCCCCATTTTATGTGTCCTCTTTGTTGAAGTTCTCACGAAGTTTACCTACTCTTCCCCTAAGTTCACTGGGCATCTTTATACCCAGTGTTTTGAACTCTGTACCTGGTAAATTACTTGTCTCCATTTTGTTTAGTTCTTTTTCTGGAGTTTTGTTCTGTTCCATCATTTGGGACATCTTTCTTTGTCTCCTGATTTTGGCTGCCTCCCTGTGTTTGTTTCTATGTATTAGGTAGGACCTCTACATCTCCTGGTTTTGGTTAGAGTGGCTTTATATAGTAGATGTCCTGTAGGGTCCACTGGCATAGCCTCTCAAGTCACCTGAGCTGGGTGTTACAGGTGAGCATCATCCTATTGTAGTTGAGCCTCGATTGCTGTTGGCACATGAATGGGAGAAATTTATCCCCTGACTGATCAGCTTTGAGAATGGGCCATGGCTGCCATGGAGGATCTGCTGTGCAGGGACAGACTCCAGGGAGAGAACTCACTTCAGCAGGTCTCAGGAACCTGCTGAGGCCACTTCTTGAGTGTGTTGCTTGTAGAGGAGGTTGGGTGGTGCTTTGGTATGGTCTGAAGCTGTCAACTGCATGCACTGGTTCTGGGTCCTCCCAGGAGGTGCAGGCCAAAGTCAGCCACCACCTGTGCCCTGCCTGGGGCCACCTGGCATGAACTACAAAGCAATCTTCAGATGGCTACTACTTGTGCTGGATTTGGAGGTATCCAGAAGAGGCTAGCCTGGGAGCCAAGGCTGGGTGCTGCTAGTACTGGGCCTGGGGCCACTTAGCAAGCAGTTCAGGGCATACCAAGGCAAAGATGCTACTTGTCTGAGAGATTTTAGGAAAGTCAGTAGCATCAGTGAAGACAGGCCATTTGTATGGAAAAGCCCCTGGAAAGGGCTTGGGTGGGCCCACAAGTTGGATGGGACGGTGTCACACTGGTTTTCAGTTTGAAGTTATGGGGATTCTCTTCCTTGCACTGGAACCCTGGGCTGGGGAACTTGGCATGGGGCTGAGACTCAACACAGCTGTGTGAAACTAGAAGGAATCCATCAAAGCTGACTGGAGCTCGTAGGAAGTGGTCAGGCGGAAGCTGGTCTCTTGTGGTGGATGAGAGTAAAAGGGACAGCGTGATAAGGCAGGGCTGTGTGCTGAGCCTGGGAAGTGGAAATATGACCATAATTTGAAAAAGGAAGGCTCCATGCAGATGGCAAGTACATGGTTACAGTGCTCAGGCAAGTTTGCTGGAGGGGCCACTTCCAGGGCTGAAGCAAGAGTGGGTGGGGGAATGTAGACAGTATAGCTGGAAGGAATAGAAGTTAAAATGCATGCGGAATCAAGACAATAAGAGGAGAGTATTTCTTTACCTGCTGTTGAAAAAAGACGCTTGATGGTAAAATCAAGAACATGGAAAGTATTGTTGCAGGGTAAGAGGCAATATTCTGAGTAATGGACATATTCTTTAGTGGGTGAGAGGTGGGCCACTGTCTGACTTCAGGGTGGCCACTCCAGCTGTCCTGAGTCTGGGTTCAAGCAGTGCTTGAGCTGTCTGTCTCTCAAAACTACTATGCAGAGATGAAGAGATTGGCATTGTCTTCTCAATTCCCTTAGATGTCCATTATCCCATTTGACCTTATGCATAATAGAAAGGAGATCACTTTCCACCATACTGCATTATATTATTACAAAGGCTGAACAGAGCAATTAAAAAACTAAGTGCAGTTTTATGACCATCTGGGTATTGTTACCATCTTCATAATCATTAGATTTAGTGCAAGAGATGTATTAATTAGTGGCATGAGAAGCAGAAGGCAAAAAAGCCTGCCATACGTGGGAGCTTGTTTTCAGCACCATGTGCACTTTAGCCTCAGAAATACCAGTAACCTGGTCAAAAACAACAACAACCCCCCCCCCCCAAAAAGCAAAAACACTTCCCTGCAGCTTTTAAAAATAATTCAGTTTTAAAAAAGAAACCAAACCAGTTTTATCTTATTTCTAGCCGTCATTGAGCTCTTTCCAGAATGTACAATCCATCAAAGAAAGATAGTGCTTGGCTGTGTTGCACCCTTTTGTATAATAAAAATGAGGGAGCAAGGTAGAATGAGACTTAAAAATTTACAGATGAAATGGTAGAAGAAAGCTGGGGAAAAGAGAGCCATGTTGTAATTTTGTTTCTTTTCCTCCAAGTGAGAAAATCAGAGAAATGTGGAACATTTAACTAGGAAAAAAACCTTACTAATCTAAAACACATCCCCTTACAAAATTCTTGGTTCACACTTTCTTTCTTAGATTGGGTAGTGGTTGGTGTTGGGTATCTTTAGATTTCTTACAGAAAATATTCTTGAAAATTTCAGGATTTATCAAAGATCGTGGGGCCTGTGATCCAAGTGCAATCCTTACTCAGAGAACTGCATTTTCCCCTACAGAAGCCTGTTGTTGTGAATAAGTGGATCTAGAACATTCTTCGCCCTGAAAAAAGACAGTGGCACTCGCCACATCCATGTTTCTTGAAGTGGCTAGCCGTAGTGTTGGCGCCATTTTTGTCAGGTGGAAAGGTTTATAGAAAGAAACGATTTGGTAGTGCCCAGCAACTCTGTAGTATCTCTCCACAGCAGGGGTAAACAACCTTCTATTTGTGTGTCATCTTCTTGGAAGTGATGTTTTTCTTTCGCTTTTTGATCCCACCTTAAAGAATCAGCATGAACTGCACAGTAGATTCTTCTTTTATTAGAATCAGGAAAGCCAGTTGCTTTCAGACTTTTTTGACTGTGATGACAGTGAGAAATGCATTTTGTACTATTATGCAGTATGTGCATTTCTCTCTATATTCATATATCTATATTCCCAAAGCAAAAGTTTCATCAAATAATACATACATACATACATACCCTTACAACGTGTGGTGCATTTTGACATGGAAAATCCCCTTTCATGAAAAAAAAAGAAAAAGCTGGTCATGCCCCAGCTGGCAGATTGGGAAATACTATGAAAAGATGCACCCAGTTTCAGTTGTTTAATAGTTCAGACTTTGACATGTTCTACAGTGTCAAGAGGTTGAACCTTGAGGGTTACGCTCTGCCTTTTTAAAATCACTAAGGCAGTCTGCATCTTGCTTCAGGGTCCACTGCGACTGAATCCTCTGTCCTGCCGCACATCATGTTGCCCAGGTCCAGTTAACGTCTTCCCCTCTTGCACATCCCTGAAACTCCTGAGGGCCTAATGTGTGCTTTATGCAATCAACATATGCTTCATGATACTGAAAATAATTTATTTGGCCCCTTTAAGGTCTCTTACAGAGCTCAACACACTAGGATATGGAAGACCGTGGCTCCGATGGTGGCCGTCTGGGTGCTGGCCTTCTCAGTGGATGGACCACTAATTATAATTTCAGATTCTTGGAAGACACAGGAGAGGCATTGTGTATCTGGATTCACTTCAAACTGGCACATCGTTGCCATCATGTCGATCCTGGAATTCCTGGTCCCAGTCTTCTTAGTGGCTTATTTTAACATCTATATTTACTGGAGCCTATGCAAGCGCGGCCGTCTCAACAGGGGGCAAAGCCCTCCTGAACCCAGCTCTGCCTCTCCAGGTAACTCTGGACACTCGTTCAAGGGTGGGCTGTTTTCAAGGACATCTCTTACTGAGCCAAAGGAAGCAGCAGCACCCCTTCATGTCAAGAGACCACAAAGAAAAAGCAGTTGCTTGTTTTCTATAAGAACGCAGAAACATAGAGACGTAATTGCTTCCAAAGCGGGTTCCCTCTCCCACTCAGGTAGCCTAGCATTTCACCAAAAAGAATATCCTGAACTGCTCAGAGCCAGGAAAGTAGCCAAATCACTGGCCATTCTCTCAGGTGTTTTTATCATTTGCTGGGCTCCTTTCTATCTGTTCACATTTGTTTGTTCAATTTACAGCTCACATCAGCAGACTGACACAGTTGGGTATGAGATCGTGTTTTGGCTTCAGTGGTGTAATTCCTTTCTTAATCCTTTTTTGTATCCATTGTGTCACAGACATTTTCAGAAGGCTTTGTTGAAAATATTTTGTATGAAAAAGCAACCCACGCTATCACTAAATCGATCAGTGTCCTGTTAAAGACAATTCTATTGCTTACGTACATTTTAGACTTCATCTCACCTAAACGAATTTTATCTGGGTTTCGCTCTGCCCTTTCTACTCTACCAAAAATATCCATATAATTATAACACTTGAAAACTTAAAAAAAAATTGGAACATGGGAGTCAAGGGAAAACTATTCAGTAACAACAGCATACTCAGAAACTGATAATATTTTTGTAAACTCATAGCCACAAAAGCACTGCATTTTTCATAGTCATCACCTCTCCTTGTCTTTTAGATCTTGATGTAACGTAGATGGTAAAAGTCAAG
Organism: Mormoops blainvillei; assembly: GCA_004026545.1. NCBI lineage: Eukaryota > Metazoa > Chordata > Mammalia > Chiroptera > Mormoopidae > Mormoops > Mormoops blainvillei. The sequence continues at coordinate 16,773 of PVJD01006691.1, read as the reverse complement.
AGTTTTTTCCCTGTGTTCAGTGTTTGCTACAGTGTGCAGTAAACTTCCCTTTTTATTTTATAGTGATGAAAGTCTGTCAAGTTTTAAAACTATCTACTGAAATATACAATAGAAGAAGGAGCTGTATTGCCCTCTGGGACTGGGTGGGCTACTTGGCTATGATCATGGGCAGGTGAGTTGGCGGTTGAGTTGGCAGGAGCAGGAAGTGAGTGGGGGCCCAGATGGAGGAGTGGAGGGCACGTATGCTTCCAAACCAATAGTCCTAGCCCCAGGCAAGGAGGCAGTGTGGGGCGGCGGAGGAAAGAGCAGGCAACTGCAGCTCTCTCAGGTCCTGTCTTGGAAGAGCTGGCAATCACAGGATGTGAGGGAGAGGGACAGGCAACGGTCACCAATGGACTGAAAGGAAGGTTTCCTGCCCTCTTCTCCAAACATCCACATCAGCTGAAACTTGCCTGTGAGAAAATATGAAAGAAAGAGAAAAGCTAAGAGATGAGGAAAGGGCTATATGATTAAACCTGATGTATCTGATATAACACTCACAGAACTTGTGTCAATTATTATTAATAAAATAGCCTTCTGTATTTATTTGATGTCTCTAACTCATGTGCCTACTGCTTTACATTGTGGTGCTCGAAGTGATCCATTTATTATGCAGTTAAGGAAAGTTATACCTTACTGATGAGTCACATTTTATTCTGGTGAACAAAATTATTCTGGTGACATTTTGTTCTTTTTGTCATTATTAATTTTTTTTCAGTATCCTTTGTCTGCCTTTGCCATAACATTTCATTTTGATTTTATAGTTAATTTCATCTCTCCTAGAAGGTTTTTATCAGTGTTGTTTCTACAACTTCTCAAAGTTCTTATATAGTTTAGTCATTTTAATATTTCTCAGATCTTTTAAACCTTTGATTAATTTCAAACACTAAAATATAAAAATCTTTTAAGTACAAAATGCTTAGAAATGCACCTAATTTTAAGTACATTCTTGCTTCATTAGGTTCAAAATTGGAGATCCATGTTTAAAATTCAATAGCAATTTTAAAAATTTGAGAAATAAATGCACAACTTTTTATAAATTATTACTCGTCAGCTATTGGTTTTAACATTTATAAATTAATAGGTGTGAATTTCATATAATCATTGGGGACTTGAACTTTATCGAATAGAATGGCTCTATGAAAACCTTTTACAGTTGAACCTCGGGGAAACATGCCTAAATATTCATGTGTATTTTCTAATACATAGAGAATATACTATATATTGTACTTTGCTCAATCGAAGATGTCATCACTGTAAAACATACTGTTATTTTATTTACCACTATAAAAGAGCAAGTGCAAAAATTGTCTCTAAAATAATACTTTAAAAGTTTCACTGATAGTAAGTCCCATTCTGATTTCAGAGTTGTTGAAAAGCGAGTGATGTGTGTCTTAGAAGTAGTGAAATGGGATATATGTGCAGTACATACACAGACTGTGGCTAATCCTCTATGAAATGAGAATTTGAATAAATAAATACCTTTGCTCTAGTACATTCATGTAGTCATTACTCAAATGTTTATGAAGATTCTATCATGTGTTAGCTGCTTAATTGCGAAGATGCTGTGACCCTTGCCAAAGAGGTTGAGGTTCCCTGAGGCAGGAATTTGAGTTTGGGGTTCTCTTGATTCAATGCCAGGCACACCACAGGTACTCAGTAGATAGCTGCGGAAAATGCATTTTCCTTAAAAATGAAATGTAAATCCTAACTTTCAAATGCAAATATTTTAAATTTGCGCTGGCAGAACCTTGAAGTGCTTTTCATTATAACAAAAGTAATATGTACATATCATAAAAAGGAAAGACAATAATAAAACAATTTCTGTACCCAAGAAGCAACCATAATGATCAGTTTGGTATAGCTGTTTCTAGAGGAAAGAAAATGTAATCCCATATTTTAAAAACACATGTTTGTATATCTGAACTTCTACCTAAACTTCTCATGCTACCTTCAGGTGGACCCTTTCATAAAGTGAAGGCTGCTATGTTCGTATCCTTTTCCCCAAAAAGGGCTGGTTTATAATACTTATTCAATTTTAAATTAAAAATAATTGAATTTAAATTGGTTTAAAATACTTTAATACATAATATTTAATTAATTTTTTAATAAGTATTTAAAAATATTTATTTACTTTTTAGAGAGAGGGGAGGGGAGGGAGAAAAAGAGGGAGAGAAACATCGATCTGTTGCTTCTCGCACACCCCCACCTGGGGGACCTGGCCCACAACCCAGGCATGTGCCCTGACTGGGAATCGCATCAGTGACCTTTTGGTTCGCAGGCCGGCACTCAGTCCACTAAGCCACACCAGCCAGGGCTCAGTAAGTATTTTTAGAGTATTTATTAACTCATTTAAAATCCAGACCCAATTCCCTGGCATAATTGGCAGAAAATTTCTTAGAATGTTGGTTCCGAAGTGTTGGCTTCAGTTGGCCTATATGGAAACAGAGTCAAGAAGAATAAAAATAGATTTGGGCATATAAATACCAATTACTACAGACTCTTTAGGATGAGGCTTTTTATGAGCCATGAGGGCTTCAGGTATCAGTGATAGAACAATCGCAACTATTTTACAGAGGTGACTTTTGTGGATTTTTGGTAACTATTCAATACCTTCTTGTAGCAAGGATTTTGGCATTTGAAGAAATTATTTTTTCGCATTATGATTTCAGGAAAAGAAAAATTCTACCATACAAAGCAAACTTTTTGTTTTAATAATAGTTATCAGTCAAGGTTGGGTCAAGAAAACCATGTTAATCATTTCAAACGAAAAGGCATTTAATATAGGGAATGGGATAATACAGGATACTGGGAAGCTAAAAGAGCAAGAAGTGGGTGTTGACATAACCCAGACATTAATAACTTAAGAAAGCAACTACTATCTGGAGGGATAGAGAAAAATAAAAGAGAATCTAGAATCTTGAAGCAGTCCCTGGAGAACTGATGCTTGGAGTTTGGATTGACGTGTGATGCCCTAGTTAGAGTTTGGACAACCAAATGGGTGAGACCAGCTGGTGCTCAGACTACGATGGGAGGTGGGGCAGGGCAGGCCCAGTGGCTGCTGGTACTCCTGACAGGGCACAGCAAGGCAGAAGCATTAGTAGGAAAAGGTGCTGGAAGGATGTCTAGCCAAGCTAGTCGTGCTAAGGGAGTTTTCTTCTCAGGACCTCCTGCCTTCCAATCTCTTGCCAGTGCCTCCCATTATGGGAACCTAATTGAAAGCCAGGTGACAAGGGAGTCTGGGAAATATATAACTCCTAGTCCCAGCTTAGAGTCGTGTATAAAAAGGTAGGCTAGGCGCTAATAGGCAACAGATAATTGGCAAGTCCTATCCTAATTTACGCATAATAAAGTAGAGCTTTGTCTTTAGGGACTTACATCTGCAGTTTTAACTCTATACAAGCAGCCCGCTGGTCCATAGCGGTGTAATTTGTAATTTTCTTAAGGCACAAATTAAAATCATGTGCCCTTAGGCTGGTGTGCTGAGCGATTTGACTGCTAAGCCCAGCAATCTCATTCTTGACCTCTATTCTTATCACGGGGACCACAATGCTTCTGGAGTGTTCAACGTTTTTTGCGTTGGTGATGGGAGTGAGGGAGGCATGAGGAAGTCCACGGACCGGTGAAACTCATCAGTGGTCAGCCGTATAGGTGGTGGCTTCTCTATAATCTCAAAACAGAGCTTCTGAGCCAGTGGTCCCTGGGTGTATCTGGTCTATGAGTTGATTTCGTTGTTATTGTTTAGACATTGTTGAATTTAACATTAGATTGAGATCTTTTTCAGGCTTTTTTGAGAAATTGGAAGATCAAGCAACAGTGGGACCACATTCCCTTGAAAAAATAATTTTCTGGCTCTGAGTGGCGGCCGCCTCTTGCAGGTGGGGAGACGCCCTTCGGTCCCACTCTCCTCCATTTCATTTACCTGTCTATTCCCTGTAGGCACCTAGATTGCAACCCCTCTTTTATATGTTAAAAAAAAAGTGATTAATAAAACTATTTAAGTGAGTAAATTTTATGTTTTGGGCTCTTTTGTTTAGGATGCTTTGGTTACAGGTGACAGAAACACAATTTGAACCACCTGGGCAAAAGTGAGCAGGTCGGTTTCCATCCCCAAAGTGCATGAAGACTGCGGTGGGAGGCACGCCAAGGATGGCTACAACCAGAGACTCTGTGACAACTTTATTATACATTTATTACATTTACTTTACATTTCCACAATGAATGCACTTGTTCTTCTTGATCAGATAGGAAAAAAAGCTTCTAGTGGCAGAAAAAAATTATAAAAAGGATAAACTGAGTGTCCAATGGGTATCTTGTGCATATCCCAGGATCACTCTCTACAGGGAAGAGTGGATACGTACACTGCAAACTAGTGTCTGTGGTGAGTGGTAGGGTCAGCCCCTTTCAAACTACATGACCAGAAGAGGGAGGAACAGTTTCTTCAAATGACAGAAGGTATGGTAACCAGAAGACGGGGGTAGAGATAATAAATGTCTACTTCGAGGGGTATTCAAAAATTGGGGAAATCCCAAGCAGCTGATGGTCTTCCACATGTATTTTGTAACGCTACCCAAATGGCCACGACCCTCTACCTCACCCGTGGCAGTGTTACTTTGTAACTCTTCTCCCCAAGAGGGACTCCCTTGTGCTGATAAACTGCTACTAATAGGCAGCGAAATATCGGTGTAAGCCTAGGCCTCAAGAGGATTGTGCACGTCTGGTTCATCCCTTAACCCTTGCTTAGCTGCCAGGCAGACACATTCATGCTAGCGTCCTGGAGGATGAGAGACCATGTGGAGCAGCATCAAGCCATGGGAACGGAGCCCATCTCAGAGCAGCCACCCTCCAGCTGACCCGGCAGCTGATTGAAGGTGCATGGCAAACACAGGCTAAAAAAGGCCAAGGAAAAGAAACCTAGTGTGGCCCCGTCCAGAGGTACCTCTTAGCTGGCTCAGAGACTACTGAGCAATGACAAGACACTGCATTTGGGGGACGTTTTATTATTCAGCAATCACTGGCTGACGTGTGAAGCACCTTCCCTATTGTGTATTAAACATAACACCCGAAAGCTGAGTACGAGCGATGTGGATATTTATCTTATTCGTTCGTCTGTGGGGGCTGAGACAAAAGATGAAAGCATTATCATGAATTAGGACAGGCTCTTTTTAAAAGGTCATGGCCACTACTCTATAGGAAAAAAAATGATTTACTAGCAAAGACAAATGATTTTGAATTATTATAAACTATCTGACATAAAAATAGTAGGAGAGATCCACCCATGAGTGGAAAGTTGCAACGTGAGGATGGAAGAGAAATGGCATCACAGGTTACAACAAGCCGTTCTTAGCTGTATGCACGCTCCCTTAACGGCCTCTTTCAGCCTCTTCAAGTTTCCGTCTTAATTCAAATGCTGCAACCTAAAGACTGGTTATGCACTTTGTATTAAATAATCTCTCTCTCTCTTTTCCTTGATGCCTGTAGACATTTCCTAATACACTTAAGCTTCTACTATGGAATAAGAGGACAGAGGTCCTTGAACAGAATCAGCCAGTTTTATTAATTATAAGTATCTCTACAGTAATATCCTGCAGGAAATATTGGGTACTGTTAGTTTTATCAGATAACTAAATAACTAAATAATTATCCTAAATAACTAAATAAGGGGAGGGCGAATACCCAACCCACTTCCCCTACCTCACCACCACATCACTAAAGACTTTACAGCAGTCCCTTTTATATAGTACATCATGTCTGGCTATCAAGAGAAAATTACAAGGCATACCAAAAGGCAAAACAAGTGAACAAATAAACAAACACAATTCGAAGAGACAAAGCCAGCGTCACAACCAGACATGGCGGGGATGTTGGAATTATCGAAACTGGAATTTAAAGCAACTGTGATAAATATGCTAAGGGCTCTAACGGATAGAGTAGACCACACGCAAGAACAGATGGAGCATGTGAAAAGAAAGATGGAAATACTGAGAAAAATTTAGGTACCTGTTGAAACATTTTCCTGATTTTCATCCTTACCTACAATTTCTAGTAGTCAAGATAAAAATGATAAAATATGCTTTTCTCCCCTGTTGCCAACTGAAAAATAATGTTAAGTGTTTTGTCACCAAAAAAGATCTATTCGAGAAAAAGAAAGGGTTGCACTCCAGTGCATGCAGACGTGTCAAGCCACGTGTACACTCTGGTCACTGTGCCAAGATGGAGTGGTATTTGTAGAAGGGAAAAGGAAGTTAGAAACTTAGAGTTTTACTATAAACATAGAGTTCTTCCTGTAGGGTTCTTGTAAATACATAGAGTGTGTAATCCTCCCATAAACCCTAGCTCTACCCATAGGCCCTCCTGACTAATTACGATTGCTTAAAGTTTCGGTTAGTCTTTATCATTCCATAGAGAGACACTTATCAGTTCCTTCTTAGAAACTGGAAGACAAATGGCTTTTAAATGATTACTCCATCCTTCCTGCGCTCTTACCCTGATCTAGACCATCTGGGTCATGGCCAAGGTGGCAGTTAGGCAACTAGCTGTATGCTCTGCCTTTTCTGGCTTCCCATTTTTGGAATCCAACTGTTTTGAGTTCAGTACTTATTTTGAGGTTTTGTTCTTCTGGCTGCATAGGGCTCAGGCTGAGCTAAAGGTCCTAATTATTACTGAGCTAAGAATAACTCCCAAGGGGCTGCAATCCCTCTGGTATGGAGTTGGACCCCGTGGTCTACTCAGTGTTCTTCGCTCTCTAGACATTCCCGAAGACCAAGAAAAGGAGGACCTGGAGCCCGAAGGCCGTCTTCCTCTACACTATTCTCCGGATTGAGGAAAAGGTGTGCTTTTAGACACACCCTTATGATTAGAGATAACAGCCCTAACCGGGGTCATACTATGCAGTAGGTTCTGGGGGCTAGTCAGGCAGAGTTCTTGCCTGCAAAAAGTCATCTATTAACTGGCTTGGAATCAACAGGGACACACACCCAAATGCATACTGCAGTGAAGTGACATAACTTAGTGAATTGTTTCTTTCATAGATTTGTAGGAATGCAGGGGAGGGCAGTGTCCCTCCAGCTGTACTGCTGCAGAACTATCCCGTTTGGCCCTATGTCTTTCCAACCAATGTGGTCCTTCTGTGGCAAGGATGTGTAGCAGTCCTCTCAGACTAGTGTAGACAGGGTTTTGACTGGAGAAGGCTGAATAAGATTTGCATGGATAATGATATGCAGGAATTTATGTATGGGGCTTCCTCTGTGCCCAACAGAATTACTGCGTTATTCTTTAGAACACCTGTGTAAAACAGATATCATTGTTATTCTTACTTACAGATGAGGAAACTAAAGAATATGAGGGAATAGTTGAGTCGCCCCGTGTGGTGCAATCAGCAGGAAATGGAGCTAGAACTTTCACTCAGGGAGTCCAAAATTAGAGTTTACATGCTCAAGCCCCATCCCACACTGCCTCTCAGCACTGAGGGGATCTCTACTCACTTCTTCCACACCGGAAGTTAGAGAGTCAGAAGGAGGTGAATGTGAGTGGGCTAAACAAACCCCTGAATAGAATCAAATCTATGCAAAAACACATCAACAAAGTCCAAATCTAAGGGTCTTTTTTTTTCTGTCGACGACAACAGTCTCTATTTTCTCCACCAGATGGCAGTAGTTCCACATAGTTTTTATCTCATTTCTGTTTGAGCAGCCATTGAATCAATAAATTGGTAGGAGAGTTTTGTGTTACCACGTAAAGAAATCTGATAACAGCCCTATCATTTGTCAATATTTCATATTGAATTAAACTCATAAAATTAGTTTAGGCGACATTACTTCTATTAAAAAAATGACTTCTTTTCCCCTTCTAGAAGGTAAAGCCACCTAAAGGTGCTTACATAAGGGCACCCACGTGCACACCCCCCCCACACACGCACATCCACCGCTTCACAACACATCTTCCCACAATCCACTACACACACGCACAAACACATACCCATCTCTGCACCCACACTAGCCCACACATGTCCACACCCTACACACATTTACTGACCCACAGCCACACACAGACACAAACACACACATACACAGACACACATTCCAAGACGTGGAATCTATTCTCAAGAAATCCCTTAAGACTACATGGAAAATATAACAGTTTTTCTGTGCCTATATCATTAGTATCATTTGCTTATTTTTTCATTGTAAAACTATTACAAATAATTGACTTGAAAATCATTGCATTTCAGAACCTCTAAAGCTTAGAAAAAATTTGCTTTCCCAAAAATTTACTAAAAATGTAATTATTTTTCTGTTACACATACACAAACCTATATCCATCTTCCCTAAACCATTACTTTATCAGCTTTCCTTACATCTACTCTTTACATTTATTGGTGACCCCCTAAGTAGCTATCTATTTCTCATTGTAAGAGTTGTACCCCAAACTAGCCAAAACTTTAACAAAGGCAGCTGTAAACTCATGACACTCTTAACTTCAAATATCTTTATAAAAACAGAATCTTCCAGTATTTTCTCCGTTTAAGAAAGCACCGCCAGCTGGCTAAAATTGGTATTGCACCTCAGCTCTAGGTAATACCCAGCCCCCAAAGAAACATTAGAGTTTCTTTCGTAATTATTAATATTAACATATGATCAGGATGTAAAAGGGGAATTATTTTAATTACAAAATAATTTCTAATTTCACATAACACCATGTTTCAGGAGTTTAGCCACATTTAAAATTTTTATCTTCCCCCCAGTTTTCCATATCATTTAATTGTAGCATCCTTCACTCCCAAAATTTTGCTCTTCAGAGAATGGCTTTGGAATTATAATGGATGTTAATGGGGAAATAATGTACATTTTGGTAAAAATTGTTCTATGGTCACCTTTTCAGGAATAAATCAGTTTCAAAATGTGGGCCTTATTTATGATTCACAAGATAAACCTATTTCTAAAAATTTCAACTGTTAAAAAAAGCTAAGTGTTGGCAGCGATGATAGGTATTTTAGATTTATTCAAAATTTTGAAACCAAAAAGAGTCCCAGACACTGCTGATGCACATAATGCTTTGATTCCATTGCTATCAATCAATATCTGTTTTATTTATTAAAATCCTGTGAGGTTTTGTTTTGCAACTTGCAGAAGAGGTAGAAAATTCATTTGGGGAGGAAAAGCTACAAAGAAAGAGGAGGAAAAATAAAGTGGATAATAACATATATTTATTTTCCTGGCTTATATTTGAGTTGCTCAGGAGAGCAGAATGAAGACCTAAAGTTGACAGAATTATTTTACTTAAGGGACTGTGGAGCTTCCAGGCAAGGGGAGAGCCCAGAAGTTGATAAAACATTTCAGGAGAGACTTTGTGATTCTCTTGGCATAACAGAGCTGCCTTGGTGACCAGATGTCAAAATGTGACCCAGAGCTAGGAAGGAAGCCATTCTCCACCCCACCGAGAGGAGCCCAGCATCGTTCTAACTACTGGCCTGTCATTCAGGACTTACCGGAGCCAGCACATCATCTGGAGTCTATGGGATTCTCCTGATGGGCACGGGCAGCACTGGACCTTCCTTATCTGGGGGCTTTGCACGTGGTGACAAGGACAAAGGTGAATCAGAAATGGAAAAGACGGTGATTGCCTCATGCTGCCTGTAGGTGACAGACGGTTTGTGGGCTTGGGTGAAGGTATCGCTTTGTGGATATCAGTGACAGGACAGGTACAAAAAGACCAATGATGGGAAATCAGACAAATGTGGGCATAATTTAATACAATATTGTTTGTTAAAAAATATTAAATCTCTCTGCATATATGGGGTAGGGCAAAAGTAGGTTTACATTTGTGAGTACTCAAAACAGAGTTTATTATTGTATCATTATTTATTATTATATTATTTTCCATACGAACAACTGTAAGCCAACTTTTGCCACACTCTGTATTATGATAAAATTATGATATATATGTATATATGTGTACACTTACATCTATGTTTATTGATATATACATACATGAGTTTAAAATAGTCATGTGCTAATGAGGCCTAGGATATTGGGGAAACATCCACTAGCATAACCAGCATCTTCAGTAGTAACCTTGTTACCCATGGTACAGGGGTAATGGGTGTAATTTGGATAATTCCCACCTCTGCAGGAAAGGGAGAGAGGGTGGAAACCACTCCAGCTTCCGTGTTCCAGCTGCACCCAAGATTGGGTGGGACAGAGAAGGGGTAGAAAAACGTGGGGAGAGAGGCTGTGGAGAATATTTTCAAACTCACGCTTGCAGCTTAACTGTTTACTTCCAGGAACTACTTGGGTATTGATCAGGGTTAACAGGGAACTTGGCTCGTTCTTTCTGAAAAGCTCACATTAGTTTTCACAATAGCATGTCCAACGTCTAACGCCACCGAAGAACAGAGACTGGAAATAAAAGGTGATAAAACCCCAGACCCTGGCTGGTTATTCCCTGCACATCTGTGTGGCCTCTGCTCACAGGCCTACTTCAAGGGAAACTCTGGGCCTGCGGAAATGCCGGGGGACCCGGCCTCCTCACCCCTCATCACATTTTGAGGTGGGCAACACCGGCTTTTGAATCAGGAAGCAATTTTAAAATCAGTCATGTTTTGATCCCGTGGGTCTGGTTTTGTCTCATTAATAACCTATGCTTTCAAGGCTCTACCCGTTTCCTCCCCCTGGGGAGGCCCCCCCCTGTACACCGCCCTCCAAGTGTCTGCAAACAGGACCTCTTTCCCCGTGGGGCCGAGCCCAGCAATAGGATTCCGGGCAGCCCTGCCCAGAAGGACCAGGCCGGTGCCGCCCGCCCTTGCCAGGAGAAATTTCTCTTTCCAGCTCGAATTTCCTTCCTGTCTACCCTTCAGGCCTTTATTGCTGGCCACGCTCCCCTTTGACCACCCTGAATAAATCTTCCCTGCATCCCATCCCTGACAGCTGCTGATTTTGCTTCTTTCTTTTTTTTAATTGAAAGTAAACCTTCAAAGCGGCGCGGCCACCTGAGAAGCTCCGCCGAGCCCTGCAGCGGGGCTAGTGCGCCTCAAACGGGAGCGCCGCTTTTACCGCGTTCCCTCCTGCCTGTGGCTGGGGACGGGGGTGTGGGGGGTCGTGGGGCTTGGTGGGCGGCCAGGGCCACTCAGCTTTCAACTCAGCTTTTGCATGAGAAGAAGGGACTGTGGACATGGGAAAAGTGATTGTGGAGAGGTTTTTGAAAAGCGCCAGTATAACCTGAGAGAGAGATTGAGAGGAGATAGCAAAGGAGTGGGCGCAGGGGTGGGGCTGGGGGGTGCGGGAAGGAAAGGGAGGGAAGGAAGGGGAGAGAGAAGGAGGTGTTAAGTTTACAGGTAGTATGCAAGTTCAATCTATTTATGAAGAAATCTCGGGGTGTCTTCGTGCTGACTGGTTAGTCTGTTTGGGGCACTTTGCAGAAGGAAATTAATTTTAAAAGGCATATGCTAATTTAACAATGAGATTGTAATGCAGAATGCAATGCAGAGGATGGCACTGTGGTCGGGGTCAAGTCTCTTCGATTTACTCCCAGGCTCTTCTCCTTAGTTGCTTTGTCATTTCGAACCCAACACTTCAGTTCTCTCTGTCCTTCCCCCCAGGCCCCGCAAATGTTTTACTACAGAAATTTTTAAATGTTCAGAAAAGTTGAAAAAATAGTATGAGAAACACCTTTATATTCATTATCTATATTCAACAATGGTTAACATTTTCCCACATGTTTAATCTTTAGTTCTATCTCTATGTACATACATTCACACACACACATTTTTGCTGAACTATTTGAAAGTAAGTTACAGGCATCATTATACTTCACCCCTAAACACTCCATCATGCATTTCCTAATAAGGCTATTCTTTGACACAATCTCAATACAATCATTATACCTAAGAACATTGACAATATTTCCCAATAACGTTTAACATTTAACTGAATAACTGAATAACATTCAGTCCATATAAAAACCTCTCCAATTGACTTGAAACTTTCTTTTACAACTGGTTTTTGTTTTGAACCAGGAACCAATCAAGACTCACCCATAAATTTGGCTAAGTCTTTTTAGCCTCTTGCTCTTTCTTCTCTCATTGAGATAGGATCTATATTCAAAGTGTACAAATCTTAAATGTAAATTAGACGAATTTTTAAAAAATAGACGATTTAAAATTTTAAAAATTTATGTTCTTTATTTTTAATCAGTTTATTAGGTGGCATTAGTTAATAAGCTTATATAAATTTCAAGTGTAAAATTCTCTAATATATCATCTGAATATTGCATTGTGCGCTCATCATTTAGTCTAGCCTCCCTCTGTTACCATATATTTTCCTCCCTTTCCCCTCTGGTAACCATCCTTGTGTTACTGTGTTTATGAGTTTGTTTATTGCTTTCTGTTTTACATCCCATATATGAGTGAAATCATATGGTTCTTGTCCCTTTCCACCTGACTTATTTTGCTTAGCATGATACTCCCAAGACCCATCCATGTTGTCGTAAACGGCGGTATTTCATCTTTTCTTATGGCTGGGTAGTATTCCATTGTATGTATTTGCCACATCTTCTTTATCCAATCACCCATCGAAGGACACTTAGACTATTTCCATATCTTGGCTACTGTGTATAATGCTGTGATGAACATAAGGATATTCATATATCCTTATGAATAAACATTTTCAAAATTTTCAGGTAGATGCCGAGGAAAAAGAGGTGCATCATATGGTAGCTCTATTTTTAATTTTTTGAGGCACCTCTACACTGTTTTCCAAAGTAGCTGTACCAATTTACACCCCCCACCCCGGCAGTGTATGACGGTTCCATTTTCTTCACATCCTCTTTAACACCTGTTTCTTGTCTTATTGATAATAACCATTCTAACAGGTGTGAGGGGGTATCTCATTGTGGTTATGATTTGCATTTCCCTTATAGCTACAGACTTCACTTTTTATAACTGTTTTAGACTTTGTTGGCTTTTTAAAGTAAGGCTGCCCCTATGTGACCCCTCACTAAATCGATAAATATTTGTATCACCCAGCAGCTCTCCTCATGACTGTTCCCTACCAGTACGTCCTCCTCCCAATCCCCCAGAAGGGGCAAAGATGTGAGACAATTAGAACTCTTAGATATTTTGGCTGGAGTGAAAACTGGTTTAACTACTTAGGAAAATTATTTCTCAGCATCTAATAAATTTAACATATACTAACTCTATGACCCAGTAATTCCATCCTTCAGTATATACTCAAGAGAAATAATTGTACATGCCACTAAAAGACCTGTGGAAGGATGTTCATAGCAGTTTTATTAATAATTTCCCCAAACTGGAACTATCCCAGATGTCCATCTATAATAAAATGGATAAATAAATTGTGGACCGTTCACACAAAGGAATACTACACAGCAATAAAAAAGAGATAGATACCGAATCATACAATAGCTTAGGTGAAACTTAGATATTATGTTGAACAAAACAAGCTGGATACAAAGAGAATGCATTCTGCGTGAGTCTTTGTAGATGAAGATCAGAAACAGGCAAAAATCAGCTACTGTGAGAGTAGTTATTAGTCTCCTTTAATTAACAATGACCAGTTTTTTACATGATATTTTCTTTAGAAGAGACAGGATGAGTTGTTTTGTAGAATCTCTTACATCCCAGATTTGTCTGATCATTTCCTCATTTAACTTAACCGTCACAACTAAGGATCCATGAGAAAATTGCTCTGTATTGTCCTAAGGTACCCATTTTACATAATTTTCATCCTGTGCATCTAGAATGGCACTAGACATGTGCCATTCTTTGGGAGAATTGAGTAAATCATCACTCAATTCATTTTCTGTGATCTAAGGTTGAGTCAAGGAGCCCCAGCTGAGAAAAGATTACTGAAAGTTAGGTCTAAAGTTGTACTAGAGTTAAGTTAGATATTTTTGGCAAGAGTATTTTACAGGTGGTGGTACTGTGTGCTTCCTACTCTATCACATGGAGAGGCATTTAGCATCAGGGTGTTTCACCATTAGTGATACAGATTTGGAGTTTGATCACTTGGTTAGGTGGTGACAGCAAGGTCTCTCCATTGTAAAGGACATTTTCCCAGGTCTCCGTGGTTTAACAATCTCATTTGTTAACATGAAGCACTCAAAGGTCAGTATCTCTCACTTGATGAAATAATTTCTTTCTAGCAAATTTGGCTGCAAGGTAAAATTGCTCAAAGCAAAATGGTTATTTCACTTATAGAGCTTCTCCCTAAAATGGGAGCTTCAAACCACGGAAAATATTCTTTGAGATTTTTAAGTAACATAAAGCGAATTATCTTCCTACTTGAGGAAATTTGATAAACATGACATTTTGGATATTAAAATTGTTTAAACTGAAGACACATGATATTGTATTCATATGTATTTAGGTGATGATAAATATTATAGGAGGTTGTGTTTAAATCATTGGCTGAAACTAACATTAGAATTTCATGTTTACAGAGTTAACCCTTGGACAACATGGGTTGGAAATGCATGGGTCTACTTACATGTGGATTTTTTTTTCCAATAAATTCAGTCAGCCCTTTTTTTTCTCCACTGTAGAGTCAAACGTTATATGTGGATTTTCAGCTGCACTGGGGATGGTCACCCCTAACCCCTGTGTTGTTCAAAGTTCAACTGTACCTAGATCTCAGTGTGGCCCAGAAGACAAGTATTTCAAAACATTTAGTAGTTTAAAAAATTACTCATAAGAACTCACTTCTGTACTCTTAAAGGAGCAAAAGTGTTCTGTTTTGTTTCTTTTTTCTTTCTCCCTTTTATTCCCCTCTGCCCTGCACTCCCCACTCCCACCAGCATTCCCCCACTTAGTTCATGTCCATGGGTCATACATATAAGTTCTTTGGCTTCTCCCTTTCCTATACTATTCTTAACCTCCCCCTGTCCATTTTGTACCTACCATTTATGCTTCTTATTCCCTATTCTCCCCTGTTTTCCCCTATTCTCCCCCCTTCCCCCTCCCCACTGATAACCCTCCATTTGATCTCCATTTCTGTGATTCTGTTCCTGTTCTAGTTGTTTGCTTAGTTTGTTTTTGTTTTTGTATTTTTAGGTTCAGTTGTTGATAGTCTTGAGTTTGTTGTCATTTTACCGTTCATAGTTTTGATCTTCTTCTTTTTCTTAGATTAGTCCCTGCAATATTTCATTTAATAAGGGCTTGGTAATGATGAACTCCTTTAACTTTACCTTACCTGGGAAGCACTTTATATGCCCTTCCATTCTAAATGATAGCTTTGCCAGATAAAGTATTCTTGGATGTAGGTCCTTGTCTTTCATGACTTTGAATACTTCTTTCTATCCCCTTCTTGCCTGTAGGGTTTCTTTTGAGAAATCAGCTGATGATAGTCTTGTGGGAACTCCTTCATAGGTAACTGTCTCCTTTTCTCTTGCTGCTTTTAAGATTCTCTTCTTATCTTTAATCTTGGGTAATGTAATGATGATGTGCCTTGGTGTGTGCTTCCTTGGGTCCAACTTCTTTGGGACTCTCCGAGCTTCCTGGACTTCCTGGAAGTCTACTTCCTTTGCCAGATTGAGGAAGTTCTCCTTCATTATTTATTCAAACAAGTTTTCAATGTCTTGTTCTTCCTATTCTCCTTCTGACACCCCTATGATTCAGATATTGGAACGTTTAAAGTTGTCCCAGAGTTTCCTCAGCCTCTCCTCATTTTTTTGAATCCTTGTTTCTTCATTCTGTTCTGGTTGTATGTTTCTTTCTTCTTTCTGCTCCAAATCATTGATTTGAGTCTCAGTTTCCTTCCCTTCCCTGTTGGTTCCCTGTATATTTTTCTTTATTTCACTTTGTGTAGCCTTTACATTTTCCTCCATTTTGTGACTATACTCCACCAATTCTGTGAGCATCCAGATCACCCGTGTTTTGAACTCTGCATCTGTTAGTTTGGCTATCTCTTCATCACTTAGTTCTATTTTTGGAGCTTTGATCTCTTCTTTCCTTTGGGCCATATTTTTTTTGTCTTGGCTCACCTATTACATTGTAAGGGGCAGAGCCTTAAGTAGTCGCCAGAGTGGGGCAACCCACATAACTGCCTTGTGGTGCTGTCTGTGGGGGAGGGGTCTGAGAGGGAACAGTGCCTTTTGCTTGGCTATTGGTGGGCTTTCAGTCACTTTCCCCGCTACCCACAAGCAAATCGGGCCCTTCTGGTGCTGATTTCCCAGGTGGGTGGGTTTGTGTACATTCTGGGACCCTGTGGGTCTCTCAAATGAGCTCTCCTGTGAGACTGTCAGTTTCTCTCACTGGGGCAGCTCCCACAAGTTTTTACTGGTAGAGGTTTTGAGGCTTTCTTTTCCTGCGCTGGAACTGTGGGTTGCACAGTCTCTCTCACTCCCCAGTTGTTCCCCCCCAGTTTATCCTCAGGCAAATGTGAGACCACCCTGTCTACCGGCCACCGCCTTGCCACATGTCCTCTCCGCCCTGGCTGCCCGTCTCTGCCCTTTCTGCCAGTCTGGATGAATGTTTCTTCTTTAACTCCTTGGTTGTCCGACTTCCATACCTTTCAATTTTCTGGCAGTTCTATTTATTTTTTGTTTTTAACTTGTTATTGTCCTTCTTTTGGTTGTGGGAGGAGACAAAGTGTCAGGAAAAGTGTTTTCTGTATGATTATCCACCGGCTTCAAAGGACAGAAATAACTTCAAGTGACTTAGATTGATTTTGGTGAAAAAAATCACCTCACCAATCCAGAATAGTTTGTTGGAGAAAACCA